>BTHU01000011.1:6720000-6877500 GCA_036184795.1 Tokudaia tokunoshimensis | reverse complement strand
CTCTGTAAGTATCTAGTTAGGCTCCACGCTTCAGCAATGAATGTAGGATCAAGCCAGGTGCAGGTGGAGCTGGCCACTGAGGACAGGTAGAGAACGGAGTGAGTGGATGCTGCCTTCCCACTCCGTTGTCAAATAAAGTTAACATGAAAGCTTCTGTAAGGACAGCCACAGAGCAAGCTGAGGAAGAGATGCCCCGGGTGCACGTCTGAGAAGCTGGTAAGAGGCGCAAGTTATACAAATGTATTCAGGAGGGGATGCAGCCAAATGGTGGATGAAAATAGCCTCAAGGAACAACGGGACACGGAAGGACGAGGGACGCGATTGTAAGGGTGAAGTGCCTGCCTGTGACCTCACCTCACTGCCCAGGGACTGCTGCAGAAAGGCTTTGAAAACACAGCCAAGCCAGGCCTGGAAGACGACATGCCGGCAGAGGCTATGAAAACCCACGTTAGGCCTGCCTGCCTGCCTGCCTGCCTGCCTGCCTGCCTGCCTGCCTGCCTGCCTGTCTGTCTGTCTGCAGTACAAAACAGAACAGAGTTCCAGGCTGAGCAGTATTTGCTTCCCAGGCTAGAGCCACGGATCCTGAGACGGAGGCTGTACATTTATGAAGTGCTCCAGGACAGACAGATGGTTTGCATGGTACTACCATGCAAACAGAAGCAGCCATGAAGAGACCGCCCCCCCCCCCCAGGACTGGTTTCCATTCCCAAAGGCCTAATGTAACACTCCTATAGGGCCTGTGATGTGTCTGCCACCGCCAAAGGTCCACCTCGAGGTGACAAGGCCTTTAATAGATTTACTGCGGTTTTGTTCCGTGGCCCGGTTCCATAATCTCTGACACAGGAGAGCAGGAGTGTAGGGTTCGCCTGTGGTGCGAGGGCTAGTCTTCAAGCCCAGAGCAACTTCACTGACTAGATGACAGAATCCCAGGAAAGAGCACTGTTCTGTCTCCTGTCACCCAGCTAAAGGAAAACCCAGGAAGGCTCTTGGGGATCAGTGGGACAAAGGGCAGTAGGTCTGGATGCCAGTGACCACTGGGATCATTTCCAGAACATTCAACCAACTCTGCTCCAAGAGTGTGCTTCTCCTTAAATTGCTGAACTGCGGACTGTAGCCCTTGGGGTTCCAAGCACTCATTTCTGGGTGCTTCCCAGTATTATCGGGCATTTTGTTTTTCTGAATTGTGGATTAGGAGTCAAAGCCGCGGGTCCATTGATTGGACGCCATAAGAGGCTTTCGGCACAGGTAATTGAAGATGCCTGCGGGGTTTGAACTCCCTGGGGGAGTCCTGGCTTCGGGACTTCTGACTTGGGGTTGAAGGGTTGAAACCACTGCTACACATGTTTGTCTTCTGCGTCCAAAGGATCCCATCATCTGGAGCTGTGGTCAGCTCCTCTCCATCCCTTCTGAGCCAGAGTGACCCACGTGCTCTTCGGCTACGGCAACACCGAGGCCGTGGGCTGGTTCACGTCAGCTCTCAGCACACAACTGAGTGTCTTGGGAACCAGAGCAAAAGGTGACAGGCTCCTGGCATGGGCTTAGTCCTCACCACAAACGCGGAGCCTCCCTCAAGATGGTCACAGCAGGAATGGAGGGAGACAGCCATGAGCTAGCCCCGCCCATCAGTCACAACCCCTGGGGAGAACAATCCAGAACAGTGTTCTGCATTTGGAAGGGACTGATCCCCACGCTAGGCTAACATCCTCACTTCCCCAGGATCCAGCAATAAAGTGATGGGTCTCCAAATCACGCTCCCTAAGTTCTTTGCCTTTCAACCTGCCTATCCTGTAACATACCTAATAATGCAGTCTTAAACAGCGTCATGGTGACCGTGGCACACATTTTTATTCTGTTTCCCTGCTAAAACCAGATATATTTGGAAGTATGTGTGGCATATATTTCTGTATCAGCATATAGTGAAATTGTATGTATTTCACAATGAGGAAAAGCCATGAAATTACAAACAAGAAAAGGAAGAAATGTAGAATCCAAGTTTGTTGTATTCACTACTCACTGTGACAGAATAAGTGGGTGCTTTAGGGACTGGAGAAATGGCTCACAGTAAAAAAACACCTACCAAACCGACGTAGGACCTGAGTATGGTTCCGAAGGCCCTGATGGGAAGCTGATAACACCTGTAACTCTAGTTGCAGAGGATCTCATGCCCGTTGCTGGCCTTTGCAGGCAACACACACACACACACACACACACACACACACACACACACACTGAGCCTCCCATCCTGTTGTGACAAGATGGTAGATCCCTTGCAATCAGAAAACTCCAACAGCTTTCTCTCCTTTTCAAGGACACATTTTAAAATTGTGACCTACGTAGTCTCATTTTCTACTAAAAATGTAAATAAAGAGATAAGGCCTTCCTTCCAGCGAGTCTCCTAACCTCCTGTCTCTGAGGTAAAGGGTCAGGGAAGAGAGGGAGTCAGGGTGAGAGTCAGTGAGGACTTTTGTAAACTCTTTCCCAGCCTGCAAACCACGGCTTCTATGAGTCACGACAATCACTGTTCCCATGAGACTGGCTATACCACGAACGTGGGGAGGGGAGTCTTCCTCAGCGACCATGATCATGGAGAGGGGGGTCTTCCTCAGCACCCACGTTATTTTACCAACAGTCTCGCTCTCTCAGTCAGGCCTACAGTTTGGTCGACACCTCCACCAATGTGAGACAGCAAAATTCTCTGTCCGAATGTGGGACTCTGGCATTCTGAGGCACCCGATGAGGCAGTCCTCGGGCATTTCTTCACACATAATAATTTTAGAAACCGGACCCAATGCCTTCTGTTGGGCAGGGCTGTTTGTGTAGCTGTAACAGTTTTGCTGTCGGCGTTTGCGGTGGTTTTGTCCCCTGTGTCAGCAAACTGCCTTGTGCGAGGGACTTGGGGACTATCGGAATCTCACCGAGATGATTAATTACCAAGCACCTCCTCACAGATGTTTCCATCGGCCTGGTTACAGGGCTTCTTGCCTCCTCTCCCCCTCATCCCCCCACCCCGTTCCCTGCAGCCCCACAGTTCCCACCCTGTGGCTCCCTCACAGTCGGGGCTTCTTTCCTGAAATTCTAGGCCACAGCACAAGAACCAAGGTGTTTTTACATCACAGTTCATTTCCTACAGTCAGAGCTAAAGCAAAAACAAGCATTCTAAAACACGCCACGCACTTGGGAGTCTTCTGTCTCCCTCTCCGGGGTCCCCCACCGCTCTCCGACTTCCCCACCTCATCCGGACCGTCCCTTTCGCAGGAACACTAGGTGTTCGGACTGACTAGAAATTGTAGAGTTACGAACCTGAACCCCTTGTTTCCACTTGTGAGGAGCTCTTAATTTTGTTTCCCTGCCAACAAACTGTTTATTACAGAGTCAAGCCAAATAGATGCTGGTGGTTTCTCCCCACTTTCCCTAAATAGCACCGGCTTAGGGCAGAGGAGAGAGCCTCGCTAAGAGGTTCCCTACCCGCGAGAAGCCCAGCCACACCACACCCTGGGGATGTTAGCATCGACCTTCCATCCACACTGCTTCCTCACCCTCCCCTGTGAATTTGGTGAGAAAGAAATCAGTGAAAGGCTACCTCTGCCTCCTAGAGATGTGGTACATTGCAAAGCCACAGCTGTAGAAAGAGCTGTCACTGTTATTATTAAGAGCCTCTCGGCCTGCTAGACCATCGTTCTGACCACGTGGGAGAGTGAGTACCCACATCAGACGCTTATTAAAACTGAGGACCAACCAGGAGGTGTGGTAAATCAAGCAAAGGAGAATGAGGGCAAGGAATCTATATTTGTGTCTCTCTATATGTGATGTGGGGTGTGTGTTGTAGAGAGAGGTCAATATCAGATGTCGTCCTTACTTAATCTCATTTTTTGAGACAGGGTCTCTGACTGAAGCTTGATAATCCCACTAGACCGAGTGGCCAGAGAGCTTCAGGGACGCCCCACCCCCGGCCCCCATCACTCTCTGCTGCATGAACTGCAGTTACAGATGTCCCAGCATACTGTGCAGTTGCTATGGGTTGTGGGATCTGAACTTAACCCTCATCCTTGCACGACAGGGCTCTGCTTACTGAGCCCTTCTTCCCAGCCCCAAATCTATGTATTTAACAAGCTCTGAAGTGGCTCGGACGTTTCCCACCATGCTAGATAGACTGTTACGGTCAGCGCTTTTCATCTCTGCATCCCCAGAACTAATAGATTCTGTGGATGTTTGGGGGGGAGAGTGACGTATTAGACATGTATATTGACCTCTTGGCTGATGGATGAGCGAGTTCATCTGAAAGCAAGTTCCCCGACAGGGACAGAAAAGGGTGACACCACACTTGATGGCAATGTGGGACTGAAGCTCTGCTTCCTGGCTGCCTCTGGTATGGGTCTCACTGATGTCAGCTGCAACCTTTGCCACTTCCCCGACTCTGTGGGAAACAAACGCAAAGTCAAGCCCCCATAGAAGACAGCAGCGCAGCCCTGACTCCTGCAAGCCTTTGGGAAAGATTGCATGTCACTGGTAAACAGACTAAGACATTCCTCCTGAACATCCTGTAGCCCGTCTACCAAATTTCGCATTTTTTCATTCTAGATGGGGGTTCCTTTTGATCCAAGGCCACACAGTCTTCTGAGGAGTGGATGGGCTGGCATAGAAGGGTGTTAAACAAGGATCTAGGGCTCCGGATCTGGGTTCCGGTCTTACTTTGGGCCCTACATCTATGAGTAGCCTTACGCAGGGCTCATCCCCTTATATGTCTTTACACCAAGGAGTGAACTTTAGAAGTTCAGTAGTCCTTAAGCAAACCAACCATGAACCTCTACGTGACTGTGGAACTTGTGAACAGCGACCCCTGGTAGGCACAACCAAGAGTTGAAGACCAAACCCTGCGGGTGTAGATCCTGTGGTGGGATTGGCTGGGGTAGACTGTGCCCCTCCCTCCACGCACTGCAGCGCTCAAGGTTTTATTTCTCTGTCAGAATAGCTAGTTCGTGGCTTTTAGTGAAGGTCCAATATTTCTTTGTTATCCAAAAGAGAGTCAGAATAAACAAACGTGGTCGGGAACATCTCCTAAGAATAGAGAGAGTCATGCTTGAACTTAAGCCTCTGAAAACATTTGGCCAAATGCGGGTCCCCCGTGTGTCCAACGCTATAAATTTCCTCAAGAGCTCCGTGTTCCCAGGCCCCACCCCGCCCCCACGTCCCTGCCATACTCTACCTACCAGGAACAATTCCCAGCAGGAGATCTGCACCTCACTGTGTCCGGAACAGCCGCCGCTTGCTTAGTCTGGGAAGCTTCCAAGTCCTCTCAGAGGAGAATCCCCCCTGTACTTCCTCTTCGAGGAAGCACGTCCCAAATTGCACAGCCAAGGTCTTCAGCCCAGGGGCAGCTTATTCTCCTTGGGATCTGTAGAGAGAAAATTTATCAGATCTCAAAACAATTACAATTAAAAAAAAGTGTGCAAATGTAACTGAAATTTGTGTTTCATCGTGGAAATTGATTTCCACTCTCATTGTCAGATTGAGAGCCTTTTGGGGACCTAGAAAATCTTGGACTGTCCAGAAATTTCCCCAACTGATTTTGCTTCACACTCCCCCCCTCCCCTTCTTTTTCCATTAACCTTGGCCCTATATGGGAAAGAAATCACTGGATCAGAAACTTTACCCATTCCCACAAACATGACTTCTTGACCCTCCCAAGGGGCACAAAGGAAGCCAAATGTGATTACTCAGCCTCCAAAGTTCGGTCATGTGACTCATCAACGCAGACGAACGTACTGTACAGTTCTGAACTTAAATGTGCCTTTGAGAGTCAGGAAGCCCAGTGGGCGGGGCTCCAGGACTCGGCACATAAGCATGAGCACTGAACCCGTGTAAAGCCAAGGATGGAAGCGCTCCTTTATGGCATCAAAGCTCCGACACCAAGATGGGAGGCTGAGACAGAAGCTCACAGGTCAAGCTCCCCTGGCTCATACGACAGTGGACAACAAATAGACTCTGCCTCAGCAAGAGGGAAGGGAGGAATGACCCACAGTATAGCCCTCTGGCCATAATACACACATAAATACATTGTAGTATGTATATCCTAACATATGTATATCTTACCCAAACACGTCCTTCACACATACATCCTGCACATACATACACACATGTGCACACACACATGCATCCTACATGTGTATGCACATCCTACACATATATACTCTTGTGCTTTATACAGATCCCAGTCACAGAGAAAGTCACAGAGAAAGATGATAGAGGATAGATGATACATAGACAGATGATAGGCAGACAGAAATCTAGACAGACAGAAGATAGATAGATAGATAGATAGATAGATAGATAGATAGATAGATAGACAGACAGACAGACAGAAAGAGAGAGAGATGATAGATAGAGAGATAGATAGATAGATAGATAGATAGATAGATATAGAAAGATGATAGGCTGATATATAGAAAGAGAGAGATATAGAGAGATAGAGAGATAGATGATAGATAGACAGATATATAGAAAGATAGATATATAGAAAGATAGATAGATAGACAGACAGACAGACAGGCACAAAGGATGCTGTCTGAGTTACTCCTGTCAAGATGTTTGCTTTCCATGGAGAAAGGTTCACAACAGGATGTTTAAGAGGGACAGTCAGTCCCTCAGTCAGTGTTGATGTCAGCCCCACCTTCTCTCCTGAAAATCTCTTGTTGTTCTAAACACTGAGCAGCTTTGCCTACGCTGTACCTGCCTGGTAATAACCTTTAGGAGCCCTTTCAAGGCTCACCAGGCAAACAAGGCCTTCCCTCATTTAAAACCTCTTACTGGAACTGGCCAAGTAATCCCGTGCAGTCAGTCCACTTCTCTGAGTCTACATTGCTGCAATTCTCAGTCTTGACACTAGGTTAATGTCTTCTGAACACTCTAGGGAATGCTGGGCCTTTGGGTCCTGGCTCCACTAGTGCTGGTCTTTCTGACTCCTGAATGGTCTGGGCCTCTGTGTTTGGAAAGCTACAACTGCCAACCTCTCTATTGCTTTCAAAATGAAATTCTTAGACCAGTCTCTCCTGTTGATTTAAAAAGAAGATCTTCAGTTTAATCCTAGACCTACTGCATCAGAATCTGTACCTAACAAAGGCAAGGGATGGTGCACTCGACACACCACAGTAGGGATAGCACGACGCTGGCCCCTTCCCTGTTAAAGCTGACGCCAGCCAATCATGGGATTCTGAGCTTCACATTCTATAACACTCCCTGTGGAGTCTCAGAAGGGACCAAGGAGAAACTGCGAAAGAAGAGGATCTGGGGATTCTGGCCTTCTTTCTCTTTCATGTTTTAACTTGATTTGGAGGTTCTACATTTTCTCTAGGTGGTACACTGATTTAAGAACTGTGTGACGTTCCTGTTAGAGAAGGGATTAGGTAAGCCTCTACTGGGTGTTTTGAGCTTCAAATTCATCTGAAGGGATCAGCAACTCTGTGTGTGTGTGTGTGTGTGTGTGTGTGTGTGTGTGTGTGTGTGTTACATATATGTGTCTGTGTATAGGGGTGTACTTGCGTACACATAAGTGAAAGTGCCCATGGAGTCCAGAAGAGGAGATCAAATCCTCTGGAGCTGCGCTTCCAGGTTGTGAGCTGCCTAGAATGAGTACCAGAAGTCACACTCTGGTCTTCTCCAAGAACAAACAGTGTGTACTTTTAACAACAGGGCCATCTCAACAGCTCCAGCAACCCAATTTAAAAAAAAAAAGGATAATCAGGACATAGAGATGCACACTCGTTTCTGTGTTTAGTGCTGCACCTCATGATACAAAGGCAGCAGCTGTTCATCGCCTGCACAAACTTCCATACCACTTACTATCCAGGCTTGCACAAATGTAAAGCAACGTTCACATGAAGCCAATGTCGTGTCTTCTCTGGCTACCTGAGCTCATTCCTTGATTTGGTTACAAGGAGCAGTCTGGCTCCAATCCAAACATAAGCAGCCACGTGCTAAAGCTGTGGACAAGAGGTGACCCTTGTCCCTCTATGTTCTGAAAACACATAGAAGTCAAGAGAGCATCTGCTCTGAGCTCCCAGCAGTGTGTATCCATCATGTGCAGAGAAGTGTGGCTTAAACTTCTATGGAAATGTCCCCTCCCTGACCAAATACATTTCAGGTCACCCGTGGAAAGTCACCTAGGGAGGAAACCATCAGTTAAACACAGAAGCAAAGGTGCAAAGGCAGGAGCGTGGCTTCCTCAAAGGGAAAGCAAACTCACTTGTTATCAAGTGATAAACACCTTCCCCAAAGAACGTGTCAAGCACTTAGACAATACACATAGAACCAATTTTGAGCATGATGGAAAAATTTCCAGAATGAAAAGCACTCGCTTTTCCACCTCTTTTATCTCACCATGAAGCTATCAAAAATTCTGTATTATCTCCACCCTCCATCCAAGAATAAGCCCTTGTTAATGATGAGGCCAGAATGCCCTGGATATCATGGCTTCTATAAAAGAGATGACTGGGTGTGGGCAGGGACACTCTGCTCAGGCTTGATTTGGGGAAATGAAAACACACCTGAGTCCGTTTGGTATCTTAAAACATGCTGTTCTTCTCTCACAGTGTTTTGAAGACCTCATGTCGCTCTCACTTGGTTCTTCTTTTGCTCCTGGGAGGCATTTGTGAGGCCATACATCCAGTTACTAGAAGGTCTAGGCATGTCCCGGATAGCATCTGGCTTGAACTGAGGTCTGACTAACCAGTTATACCCTAATCCCATGCAAATGGCCTGTGGTGATACATTACATGGTGAAATTTCAAATCTGGGGAGTGACAAAAGACAACAGATCTAAGCAAAAGATTCTAGCGTCCTGAGTCTTAACAGCTTGTTCAAATTATATCCTTGCTGGTTTAGTTTGAACACTTTTATCAAACTGGAAGATGAGAAGTCTTTGTAGAATCTCTATGTACATGGTTTTTATTGCTGGCTTATTATCCCTGAGCCAGAGCTGGCTCAACTGTTGGTTTCTGGCCTGAAGCAATCAAAATGTGGCTGGATCTGCCTTGAGATCAGAACTCTAAATGTGTGGTTTTTACAAACTTAGGATAGTTACAGAGGAACAACACAGCGTTTGTACCCAATCATGGCAAAGAACAGGATTGTTTTTCTGAAGGATTTTTGGTGAGGTTTTCTTTTGAGTGTTTCAAAATTTCTCCTAAACACAATCAGCTTGGTGCTTCTGATTGAACTGACCCGTCATGAGTTTTGCTGTGAGTGAATCTGACACAGGAAGATCACGTGAGAAGAAACAGATGTAAAGGTTCCCGTATAGCACAAGGATGGTTTTCTCCATAGCCACTAGGTATGTGAATGTTACCAGAAGGCTCACCTTGTCTTTCTCTGTATTTACAGAAAGTTTCTGGAAATCATTGTGAGGATTCTGCATGACAAGAGTTTCCCTGGAGCCACAGATGAGGGCTCTGGGGATGAAATTGGACTGTGCACCAGGGATGGGAGGGGATTCCAGACTCTTCACATGTTTTATGAGTTAATATCCATGTGCTTTTCCCTTCTAAGGCTGTGCTAAGCCAGACAGACTTGTGAGCTCCGGCAGTGAGCTGTAAAATACTCAGGGCTCCTTGATATTTTGTGTGTGTGTGTGTGTGTGTGTGTGTGTGTGTGTGTGTGTGTGTGTATAACCTTTTTCCACTTTATTTCCAACTTAGAACTTTTAGTTAAAGATAATTTTTTTTACTCTTATTAGCTGTCTTCCAGATTTAGCATTCAATGTAGCCAAGGCCATAAACCTCATTAGAGCCCAGTTCTGTGCAAGCTCTGTATAGCTAGTATCTGAGCCTTCCTCCAAAGAGCGCTCATCCCAAGATCCCCTGTGAGACATTAAACTATGGTCAAAGGAGTCTCAGGTCTTACCCGCCTGGGGAAAGCCCGATGAAATAAGCGCTCTGGCAGAACCCGAGCGGTTGCTGTTCCCAAAAGGAAGCTAAAATGTTGCTCTTTCGATTACTTCGTGAATTCTCTGCAACAATGTAGCCAAACACAGTAGTGAAGCTGTGCTGTTAGATGACTTTGCCATTTGCAATGCACATTGGCTAGTCTTCCTTCATCCCTGCAGTGACCCTGGAATGATGCACGAGCAGCTCTATCCTCCACAGGAAACTCAAGTTCACAGAAGCTCAGCTCATTCTCAGGGAGTTCACAGCTACATACCAGAAGTAAGATTCAAACCCTGACCGTCTGATCCCAAAGGTGGCTCATGGTGTAGTCAGTGGTCAGTCAGTGCTGGAAGCTGTATTGCTGTAGAGGAGGAGAAAAACAAGATGGGAGTCTGGAGGGAAAGCGAGGGTAGTGCACAGGACGTAGAGAAGACATTAACAGCAAAATGGTAGAAATGGAATCACAACAAAAGTGCTTTTTGTTACCTCGAGCAGAATGGGGCAGAGGAGTAGATGGGCTGTGAAGACCCCCGCGTCTGCCATTGCTTCTGTCTCTGCTCTCTGTACTCATAAGCAGCCGTAAACAAATGAGTGTGGCTGGGCTCTCATAAAAATTATTCCTTAAGTAGCAGCCAGCTAGAGGCCACAGTTTGCTCGCCCCTGCCTTAGGACAGTGGCTTCTGCCTTAGGCAGCGTGTTCTGTCACCTGAGGAAAGATGACAGAACTCCAGCACCTTCGACTTTGTAAAGTGTGGTGCGCTAAGGATTTTCAGAGCATCATCCAAAGTCAAGAGTTTGAAAGGGAGTCAGCGAGCCTGTTTCCAGCACATATATATCCCTGCTTTTCTGAATCTGGCATCAGGAACAATGTCAACCTCAACTTGACAAAGATCTTTTATGGAGCCCCACTCTAGACCTACCATATCTGCGTCTCTGGGAGAGTGACCCAGAATCAGGTGGCCTCAAAGAACTAACAAGTTTGAGAATCCTAGGTGTAACTTCTTTAAAATTAGTGTTCAGGTCCACAGCACTTAGTTGAATTTTCCTCATGGATAAACCAGGCATAATGGTCTAAGCTCTCAAATCCAGAGTCAGCACCAAATCTAGCATCAGGAATTCTCCCCACATCTATATTTGGCTCCTTTACTCATCCCCCTTGCTTTGGTGAAGCCATATCTGAAGGGGTGGTACTGTTGGTGCTCAGTGGGTAAAGATACTTGCAGCCAAGCCTAATGACTGATTTTTATTACCAAACACCACGTGGGCGAAGGAAGCAACCAGCTCCTGCAGGTTGTCTTCTGACCAACACGTGTGTGCTCTGACATGGCATCGTGCATGTCTTAACCCCTGGCTCTTGGCTCAGACAGCTACTGTGCCTCTTGGAATGACAATTAAGCATAATCTGAAAAGCTCCAAAGACTCTACTGTCTTATCGTAATCAAGATCAGGCTGTTACTTCCCTTTGGAAAATGAGAAAGTCACAAAGGAAAGAACGAAAGACCTAGAGGAAAGAGCCCATGTAGACAAGAGGCTAGCCAGAGTGGCGCCATGCAAAGCAGGAGTTCCAGTTGGTTCCGTGCAATGTGTTCGATCATAGACTCTTACATGAAGAGGGCAATGAACTGTGAATCTTGCCAGGAAATTTTTCTAGGAGCCTCAGAGACATAGTAGGTGGCACACCCTGATATATGTCACCTGTCAAGGGGTGGTGCCAATTACAATCACAAATGTGTCCAGACAGGACTAGATACTTTTATGAATAACATACATAATTTGTTCCTTTGACAAACTGCGATGCTTTGGTGGCGGATTTATGATCTGTGGGTTTGGCATTGAAGGCATAAAATATTCCTTAGAACGTCTTTCAGAATGCCATGCACTGCAGGACATCACCAGAGTGATTTTTGAGTTCTTGTGAGTTTCCAACCAGGAAACAATCCAAGATGCCTGTTGTTTTACAACCATGTAGATCTGGAGGAAAGGTTTGGAGAATAAAAGCCCTCGGGAATCAACTATCTCATAGAAACGCTATAGTTATTTAGAGGAAAATTGGCATCATCTGTAATAGTCTCTCTTCGCCACCTTCCCATCTCACCGAAAGACCCAGTCTCTTCAACGCTATGATTTCCATTCTCTTCTCTTCTGGCTCCTCTGCAGATCTGATGGTGGGAAAAGGAGAGGCAGAGAGAGATTTGGCAATCATGACTTGGACAGAGCTGCAGAACGTATTGTTTAAAAAAGTTCCTTGTGTAAATTAGATATTAATTTTTATTTTATTTTATTAATTTTTTAATGTATTATTAGTTGTTTTATTAATTTTATTAATAGAATGTTCTCAACCTGTGATTTGCAGCCCCTTCAGGGTTGCATATCAGATATCCTGCATATTAGATATTTACATTATATATATTCATAACACTATCAAAATTGCAGTTATGAAGTAGCAACAAAATAACTTTAAGGTTGCGTGTCACCACAACATGAGGAACTGTATTAAGAGGGTTGAGAACCACTGCCCTAAAACATGTGCTAATAGATGCTGTGTGAGACCTGAGGAGATTCAAAGGAGGCCTGACACACGGGAACTGCTGTGGTAGCAATCATGGGCCTCCAGTGAAGGGGATGGCGCCCTGTTGTTTCCCTTCCAGTCTTGATGAAATCCCCAGTCCCAAAGGCTATTAGCCCAAGCTGCCTTTCTCAGGACAGCCTGACTGCTTTGGGACATCGGTCTGCTGAAATATGAGGCACGCAGGGTGTGAACCAGCTCCAACCCCGCTGACTTGCAGATGTTCTTTGATCCTCTCCACTGATTGCCCCCGAAGACCATCCTGACCTGGTGGATGCCAGCGATGGCTCATGTTTCTTCCCATGATCAAGGCAGTAATTTTAGAGCCCCATAATCTCTCATGAGTCCATGTCTGGGTCTTGTCTAGGGCGTACATAACTTCCTAGTATGAAAATTGCAGTCTCACTGGAATGGACTGAAAAACATTTATCCGTAGATGCTGATGTTTTGATGTGTTGTTCTTCCCAGGATAGAAAATTTTCCAGAAATAGGACTGAAAGGGCCTTGCGTGACCTTCTATGAAGGATAGATTCTGGCATATATATTTTCTTTGCGTCAAAACTCTGAAAAACAAGAAAAATAAATTTAAGCAAGTGTGTTTCAGGGAAGTTAATTTTTTTAAAAAACTAAAATATTGCTTAGTGCCTCATTATTATTATATTCTAAGATCTCATTCCCTTAAGGTTTAAAACTGAAACCCAGAATACAAATAAGTGGGGTTGACCAATAGACAATGAATGGGGGAGGGGGGTCTTTTAAATATATTTAATGATTTCTAGGATGCATACAGGCTTGTGGAAAGAAATTTATAATGGGGTGGTCTTCTAGGAACCATGGAAGGGAGTTAAATATCTGTCACCAGAGAGACATTATCACGAGGTGGAAAGAATTACCACGCTATTCACACACTGATCTACTGCAACCTTGATCAGGATCACCGAGTCTTTGACCGTATCTCCTCCCAGACTGTTATAAAGAGTACAGGCCAGCTCTCCAGATAACGTTACAGACAAGACATCAGGACTCCGACATGTTGAGATTTCTTCCTGTATGGATGAGAACTTTCCAATGAACCCAGATAAACGTTATCTGGAAATCTGGCCTATACTCCACAAAAGTACTTTGTCTAAATTCACACCCTTGCTGGGAGAGGGTGAGGACTTGAACCTGGAGAGGCCAGTCCCAAGGACCGTGCATTTATTTCATC
Source organism: Tokudaia tokunoshimensis (assembly GCA_036184795.1). Lineage (NCBI taxonomy): Eukaryota > Metazoa > Chordata > Mammalia > Rodentia > Muridae > Tokudaia > Tokudaia tokunoshimensis. The sequence goes on along the minus strand of BTHU01000011.1, from coordinate 6,863,810 downwards.
TTTGCAGCATGAGTTAACCATGGTCTTCAAGGAGCCAACGCTAAGTGTAGTAGAGCTATCGATGGTGATATTTATAAGAAGTAATGGTTTAGAACCCATGCCTCACAATGGGCCCAGGGCATAGTGAGGCATCTGTCAGTGTTAGGTCCTGTTTTCCTTCTTACTCATGCCCTGTCTCTCCTCAAGCTCTTGATGCTTTCTGGGACCTCAAAGGCATATGGTAAGCGTGAGTGGAGCCGATGCTTGGGCCGTCGAGGCCTCGTGCCTACTGCTCCTGTGTCTTTTCATTTGTTTATTCACTGTCTCTGCATTACGGTCTCATTAAGATTTTTTTTCATTGAGTAAAAAAAAAAATCTATCATTTTTGAAAGCCGAAATCATTCTTTGATGGTAACTCTCAGTCTGGGGTCAGAGGTTTGCCTGCTCGTCCCAGTCTCTTTAAGGAAAGATATTGGCCAAGGATATCCAGTGTGCCTTTGATTTCCACTAAAAGCAATTGTAGACCACACACAATGGCAATAAACATTGATGGTCTCCCCCTATATTCTCCCAGATCCACCTCTCTATCCCAACCTTCCCACCAGTTCCCAGCTTTAAGACCTTAAAAACAGTTTGGGCTGCCAATATGCTCATGGCTCTGGGGCTAGCCACTGGATTGTGGTTGACCTACAAGGGGCTACGCCCTTAAAGAAAACTGCCCTCTCCAGAAGCTAGCAACTGTCCATCTCCTCAGCTAGGGAATGGGGCTAGTGAGACCCTCTCTGCCCAGGCTAGAATGCTGTCTGGCTTGATCTTATGCGGGCCTTATGCAGCTGCTGCGAGTTCACGGTGGCACCGTCCTCTGTCATACCTCCCTTACTTGTACCCATGAGGAGGGAGGAAAGGTAGCCAAGAAATCACATCAGTTTTAGAAATCTATAACAAATCCACGTGAGATGTCTCAGAGAAAAGCTGAGCAGGGCTGACTTCCTCGTTGTATGTTTGCGGCTGCCTCCGAGACTCTGTCACAGTGGGTTATAGTTTGCGTATTAAAAAAGGTTTTAAGTCTAATATTTAGTAGCTAGCCTTCCTTTTTTGCCACCGCTCTCAGCTGGAACAAGGAGTGTGGCCATGATCTCCCTTCTGAAGTAGGCATTGCACTCAAAGCCCCGCTCTCTCCACATCCGTTAGATAAATGCTGTTGCCATGGGTACCGTGTGAAGGAGGATTATTTTAGGAGATTTCTTTCTGAATCACTCTCTTCCTAACACTCACCATCATTCATATAGACACACAATGTAACTTATATCTCTGACGACTCAGTCGGGGCCTCTGATAGTCAGACAAGGACTTGCGATCTGAAGAAATTTGTTGCTGGAGGGTAAAGTCACACGTGACTATTCTGTAACTTGGGGGTCCCTGTATTCCTGGAATCCTGAGAGCAGGAATGTATGGAAAGAGAAAAAGGACGACGCTCTCCGCGGGTCCAAATAATCAAGTGGAAGTGAGCAGTGGGTCTGTGGAATAGTCGGTCTTCACCCCAGACTTCCCAAGGCAAACAGTGATGGAGATGGTGGGCTGCATAACTTCTCAGGGACTGAAAGATATAAAAGCCAAGTGTCAGTTTTCTAGGTCTTGGTGTCAGCATCTACACAGTGGGGTTTAGATGACAAGAAGAGTTGGTCAGTGGCAGCTGGGGGAGGAGATGAGTCATGGCCTGGAGAAGCCTAACACTCATAAAAATAGTCAAACCCAGGATGGGGGAAGGTACTGTTTCATTGTGCTGTATTCACTCAGTGTTGAGATAGCCCACCCGAGCACAAAGGTTCCCTCTTATCTGCACAAGTCCTTGGATACCAACAAATTTAGTATATCTCTCAACTACCAAAGAATTCAGAAATTTAAAAATAAGAACCCAAAGGGAAGCTTGTGGAGCTAAGGTGAGACAGTTTACATCTATGACGTGCCATCTGCAGACTGAAGGCACAGCTCCCTGGATTTTGTTTTGTTTGATAATGTTGTGTCGTGTTGCGCTGTGTCGTGTTGGGCTGTGTCGTGTTGTAAGGCAGGATCCTGTGTAGCCTGGGCCTTGAACTCCCTATGTTGCTGAAGATGACCTGAACTCCTGATTCTCCTTCCTCCTAAGTGTTGGGATTTCAGATGTGTGCCAGCACGCTTAGTCCATGCAATGGATGGACGGGGATGGGACTCAGCTTTGGGCATGTTACGCAAGTACTGGAGCAGACTAGACTCTAAGGTCAAAGACTAGTTTACCAATAGGAGCAAGAGAATCCTGACCTAGACACCCAGAGGAGACACGTACAAGAGAAGACCAGGTGAGGATAGGAACAGAGAGATGCAAGGATACAGCCACACATCAAAAAGGATGGCAAAGATCTGCCAAACACAACTTGACTGGAAAGTGGAAAGACGCAGTCCACGCCTTGGAAACCACAAGGAGCTAAACTGGCCTCCACCTTAACTTGAGAGCACACACCCAGTGCCTTGAAAAACTGCACGTCTGATAATTCTAAGTCACCAGGGTGGGACTGGGAGGATGGCTCCTGTGACACAGTGCTTGCCTGGCCAGCGTGAAGATCTGTGTTCACTATTGAGATCACCTAAGGAGCTAGGCATGGTGGCACACGCTTGTAATCCTAGCACTGTGGAGGTAGAGACAGGTGGCTCCCTAGGACACTCTAGCAGAGGCTAGCTGGTGTGTCTCAGGCCAGAGAGAGAGACCCTATCTCAAAATACACACTCACACTCACACACTCACTCACAGGTGCACCTGCACACATGAAAACATAGATACACGCGAACAAAGTGAGTTGATCACCAGCGTGGTGCTGTTTTTGAAGCTGCCTCCTGAATGTGAACATACCGAGCCTCACTTCGGGATGTGCCATCAGTTCCTAGCTCAGCACCATGAAGAGTGGCTGTCTTTGCATGCAGCTGACTTTTTTGCCTGCCATTCTCCCAGAGAAGACGCGAGGGATTATAACATTCATCGGGTGGCCAATGTCACTCTGGAGTCTGAGGGTTTTAGAAATTAAACTTGAAAATGCGTCTGAAAAATCTCCTGTCCTGCCAGAACTGATTAAAAAGTGGGGAAGACAGAGAACGAAGCAGCACAGAACAGATCACTGTCATTTCCACCGGATTACGTTTCCCCCATGTGGCAAAGAGGTGTCTGTCACTCAGGGATCGTCTACTTAGAGGGCAGGCCGAGTGAAGGTCATTTCGGTTTTTATTGATTCTATGGCTTTGGCATTACTCATAAGGATTTACGGTATTTAACCCACCAGGAGAAGCCATGAACTATAAATGGCTTCCCATTTGCCAGGAAAGCCTGCATTTCATAAGCGACACCAGCTATGTGGTCTCCCTCACAGCTGTCTCTAATGAAAGCTTGTGACCCCGGCCTCTGCACAGAGGACATGGCCTCTCTTCATGGAGCTGATCCTTCCTTTGGCTCCAAAGCAGCGAGAGATTGTTTAGCTTGCTAAGTGGGCTAATGCACGCACGGGGAGATGTGAAGAGTGGCACTCGGAGCTCATGGACTCACATTGACCACTTCATCTGTCAGTACCCTCCGCCACCAAATCTGGAAACAGGGAAATGAAACTTGAAGAGCCTGAAATCAGGAAAATAGAAAGTAAGGATGGGGTTTGATGACTTGTGAAGGGGTCTCCTGAGTACCAAGGGCCGGAGACACCACCCAGGTGAGAGACCTTTTTGTTGAGAAATAAGTCAAGGAGGGAATATTGAGAGCTCGCTTGTGAATAAAACATTAAATTCTCTCCACTGAGAAGTTTTCATCTCCAGACTAGAGTTAAGGAAGTTTTAAAAAAATGACTGATGTCTATTGATGGTGTTCTGGAAGTAACCCCTCATGAACCCAAGACTAAAACAGACCCCGAGGCAAAAGGAGGGTTTTTGTTTTTTTAAAAAAAAAATCAACACTATTGATCCCATCATTACTTAAAATGTAGATATTTTATTCAGCCCAGATCGTTTGCATTTATTTTGAAGTATTTTAAAGATTTCGTGAAGGCAGTGTTTATCCTGTTTTGCCGAGTGTGGGTCAGTGACCCACCTTCATCGGCCCTCATGGAAACGGAGCGCCAGAGCTGCTACTCCATTTGCTCTCCTCTTTAGAAACTCAAAAGAAAATTTTAGTAGGAAATGTGAAGATTCCAGTCTTGATTAGAGTGAATTTCGAGGGGGTGGGCATCTGTCCAAATAGGGGAGCAGACTCCTGGGTAAGCCCAAAGGGGAACAGGGCTCTCCATGACAAGGTGTGGCTGTCAGGCAAATGTTTCCTTAGTTTAGACTTCTCTTTCCCAGAATCTTAAGATTTACAGTGTACTGTGCTCACTGATGCTGGCTTGCTGGGCAGAACACATAACAAGCACCCCAAAGCTTCATAACGCAGATAATGTCCTTATGGACTTCACGGTGGGCCATTAAACCACAGTGAGTCAGGATTGTATGTGCGCCTGTTGGAGCTCCCTCCCAGGACGTCTGGAGCCAACCACAACAGAGCAGGTATATCATGTTCAGCTTTGGTCATTGACAAAGCCAACAGATATTTACCCCTTTCTTTGTCCTCACGCCTAATCACCAATATGCAAGACTATCTCCACGTGGATTAAGATGACTGATGACAAGCCAGCGCTCTAGTATTCGATCACAAGTAACCCTAACAACCCAGCAATTCAAGAGGAAAGACTGTAAGTTCAAGGCCAGCCTGTACCTTCCACCCCTCAAAACAAGTATTCATTGCAAAGACTCTATCATAGAGGCACAATGTTCCATGTACTTCTTCCACACATCCTGAAGTCAGTCTGTGAGCTAAGAAGTTTCCCTGCCTGCGTCTCTCATTGTCAAACAAAATTGATTCCTATTTTATCTCAAACTCTCAGAACATTCCAAGGAATTTCCTTTTTTGGGAAAATATGAGATCCTAGCAGTCAAACCGGGTTGGGATGCGAAAATTAAATATTCTTAAATTGGTACTAAAATTATTACATTTATAAGAAGCAAACATATTTATAGAACCTCAGACATTTGAAAGAGATTATAAAATTCACCTTGTTTCTAAATTTAGAATCTGCTAGTGAAAAGCTCTTGGTAAAATCTTTCCAAATCTGCCAACTTGTAGCATTCAAGAAGAAACCTGCTGGCCAATCTTTTCCATCTTCCTTAACCTCACACCAAGTACTGACATTATTTTTTCCTAATGTTATTTATTATATAGCTGTGTTCTCTACTGTAAGAAAACTGAGATTTAAAAAAAAATCTGTTTTGAAGGGTCAAGTAGGAAGCTGTACTTGCTTTGCAAAAGAATTTAATTTAAATAGCAAGCTCCCTCTCAGTACTTAAAATATGATTCAATTTACCAAAACGTTACTGGTGCATAGCAGAGAACATCCTGCACCCACTGTTATGTGGGGCCCCTTAGCTCTGCACTGTGAAAGAACGTGCCCATTGTAAAGTGACTGTCCTTCACAAGAAGGGACACAGTGCCATCTATATGCTTAACGAGACACATCTGCATCCAGGTTTTCTGGAGTTTATACAGACAGGGTTTCTGGAGACTGTAAGGCATTGCCACAGGCAGCTGTCCCGTTGTCTTGGCGACATTTACATATGGCGGCTGACTCCCGCATGCTTAGGACACAGGGTTGTTTGTTATTATCATATATCTTACTAAAGGGTTCTTGGGTTTCCTACGGATGTTTTCCCAAAGCTGGGCAAACCACGTGGCTGCCTCCCAGATCTGAAGGCTAGCATTTTGGAAATGAGCATGTCATCTGAACCCGTCTTTCTCTGTGTCTCATGCCTTCTTCCATTTAGCTTTTCTGGCAACCCTGGGCTTTCCTTGATGAGTCATGGTCATGCATTGGTTGATCCACCTCTGTCATAGGTTACTCCCATTCTCCCCAGGTGTCTGAACTATGTCTCTTAGTTTTTTAAATGTGGTGCTTCAGATTGAACTGAAGGCCTGGGCCAAGCTAGGGAAGCACTCTACCACTGAGCTACATCTTCAGCTATCTTGGCATCTTCAAAAGCAGTGATCAGGTTGTGTTAAGAGCCCAACCTACTAGAGAAGGACCCATTCTATAATAATTACATCTGCAAAAGACCTTATATCCAGATAAAGATGCACAGTGCAGTCCCAGAAATGAGGGCTTCCACATGTGTCTAGAGAACACAGTTCAGTCCACAACCAGCTTTTATCAAGGTGAAAACTGTTGGGGCAAACAGAACTGCTAGTCCTTAATCATTTCTCCTCTGCTTTCTGATGTCCTAACTCACATGGAGCAGTGTCCTGAAGCCTTCCTTCAACGCAAGAAAACAAATATGTCAAACACCAGTGCAGGAGAGAAGCATGGCGGAGAGGAAGGGATGGGCAATGAGTTTTGGGGAAGGATAAAGAAAGCCCGTGTGGCTCAGTGCTGTGAGGTGTGATGACTTGAGTCAGATCGCTGGCACCTACACGGCAGATGGGAGAAAGCCAACCACCGTAGGCCGTCCTCCGACCTCTTCACACACCCCGTGGTATTCTTAGACTAACCAAGTGAATGTTCAAAATAAACAACTGAAAACACGAAGGAAGCCAGCTCAGCTTGAAAGTGGGTGAGAACACACAGCCAAACAGGAAAAGAACTGTGAGCTTTGTCCCTGGGTTCTAAGTCTCACACACGTCTTCATCCGTGGCCTGAGCATAACAGAAGCGAATCAAGAGGAATGCAGTAAGCTGTGCTTCCCTGTTTTTCCTTTTCCAAAGCTCATCTGCTTACATTCCATCCTGCTCATCGGGTGTGAGCTGGGAGAGCCGGGAGATGGGGTCAGATTTGAACACTTCAGAGACACGGTGAACACAGAACTGACACCTTGCGCTCCGAGCTGTGCTGAGCACAGTATCTGGCCTTTGTCCCTTCTTTCCACGCGTGTGGCTGCCTCTGGGGAATTCTGCTGCTTTTAAATGTGTAGATTAAATGAATTAAAAGTACGTGGTAAAGGCCAACACATCCAGATGTGTATGCAGAAAAGACTCAAATGGAACAGTTGTCACAGAACTCTTCTTCCTTTCAAACACAATCTTCAGATTATCATACAATCCGTGAAGTTTATCTTGTCATTCCTGACAGGTAGGTTTTTGGCCAGCATCCTTGATTTCAGAAGTTACCCAGCTAAGCATCATTGTTAAAGGGTTCCCGTGGGCACAAATGGACCTAGCATAATTCAATACAAATTTAAGAGTGATTTGGGGAGGTGAATGAGACAGATGTGCCGGCAGAAAGATTGTTCTTGTTTTCCTTTGCTTTCTCTTACTGTCTGTCCATCTAGAAGTGATTGAAAAGTACCTTGCTATTAAATGAAGATATGTGGTCAGGGACTATATAGCTAGCACAACATATTTTTAAAAAAGCAAAAATATGTAGCCAAACTATATATGCTCACGTGTAGAATTTCCTTGTGAAGTTTGATCAAACTCCTTCCTCATATCGCAACCAAATAGAAGGTGGTTTGGAGAAAACCTACAGAGGCACATTAGTTGGGTCCAGTTGTTCACCAGAGAAGATATTCAATTTGTGAGAGACTGGTGTTAATGGTAGCCATGGTGATGTATCCCATCCATCTTCCATGACTTGCTAGGCTGCCTGGTTCTGTCCAGCCATTCGTGTAATGCCAGGCGTTACCAAGTTCCAGCAAGAGTGAGACCCTGGCATCAAGTAGCCTAGAATTAGAAGTTTCAGAGATTCCACTTCTACCTCAGCTTGTCTGAGAGGGTTCTTTAACTTGTAAGTGTCTCAGGACTTGGCTGTACTTATCTGCGCCAAAGGGAACATCCTGGGCTCCCATGACCCTCCACTGCTCCCCACAATATTCTTACATACAGATCTCACAGCGCAGCTAAGATGACCTACTTGTCCATGCCTCCATCTTCTCAGTGTGTTCAGCCTCTTCATCTCCAGCTTTATTGCCCACCCTGTATCCATCAGGGTGGAGAACCAATCTCACGGTAGAATGTACGCATCCCCAGACGTACATAGCCTGTGGAGTAACCCCAGCTCGATAGCGCCGACCTTAACACCTCTGTACTCCACACTACACCTCCTTTCCAGCCTCTGGTCCACAGCTATGGCCCTACACCTCTCTTTTGCAGGAGAGCACATATGCTGCTCTCTGAATGGCCCCTTCCCTTCAGGAGTTCCTTGCTGCTGCTGTGCCTAGATGGCCTTCCACCTGACTCTCAGTCACAACATGTCATTTCTTCAGTGTTTAACTCAAAGCCACTTCGTTCAAGAGACCTTCCTTAGTCACAGTAACAGTTTCTAAGCATTTAAATCAAGGGACACACGCTATTGTCACAGTCTGAGGAAACACTTCTTTATCTCCTCTAGGTTTTAGTGCTATGTTCATCCAACCTACTCAGTATCTCATTAAGATTCCCAAAGTCCACGGCAAGACGTTTCTCAACAGTTTCTCTTTGGCACCTGTGGTGGCAGAATTGTTCTTTCTGGCGTGCTTAGTGCTGAACATGAAGCCTTGCTGCTCTTCAAAGAAAAAAAGTGCATATGTTGAAAACTTATCTTTTTTTTTTAAAGGATGTGGTCTTTCTAATTTCACACACCTGGTGGCTGAGTCTCTCAGCATCTCCCTCCTCACTGTCCCAGCTCCCTTCTCCAGACCAGAGACAACTCCTCTTACAGGGTATTTCAGTCTTGGCCACATATTATAATCAACCACCTGGGACTTCTAAAAATTCCACACGCTCAGGTTGTGTTCCAGATGGAGTGATTTCTCCACGGATATTGGTCCAGACTTGGTATTCTTAAAAGTCCTCTATGGTTCCAGGATGATCCCAGGCAGGTGTAAGGAGCACAGAACTGGGAAACATCTCTGTGCCTGGCTACTTGTCAGAACAGGAAAAGTAGGCTGGCTGTGGCCACAGCACCTGTAATCTCAGGTGCACTGGGGAAACAGAGGCGGGAGGATTGCTGGGAGATCAAAGCAAATCTGATACGTGTAGAAAGTTACAGACCAACCAGAGCTACATTGCAAGACCCTGCATTACACCAAGAAAACCAAGGGAAGGAGCAGCCACAGGCCATGGAGCGATTTGAACAGGGGCTCACCCACTGGATATGCATTCTCGTTGGCGCCCCACCGTGGATCCTGCTGTAAGGCAAGGGAATTTGTCTTCGAATGGTATCACTTTCTCCAAAAGACACAGTTAAGACACGTACATAAAAATATGTATATAAAAGACATATATGTGATATATGTGGTATATGAACATGATGCATACGATATTACAGATATGTGGATGTATACATATAAATATAAATGATCATACGCTACCTTGAAGAAGTAATCTATTAATCTCCGTGCTCTATACAGAATGGAAGGGAAATCCCTCTTGTGGAAGCACCTGGAAGGAAGAATTGGTACACACAGGCAGTGGGCCATCTTCTAGGGCACTCTGAGAAGCTAGAAAACACACAAGAAAAAGCTGATAGCATATCCGATGGGTGAGCCCCTGTTCAAATCGCTCCATGGCCTGTGGCTGCTCCTTCCCTTGGTTTTCTTGGTGTAATGCAGGGTCTTGCAATGTAGCTCTAGTTGGTCTGTAACTTTCTACATGTATCAGGTTGGCTTTGATCTCCCAGCAATCCTCCCGCCTCTGTTTCCCCAGTGCACCTGAGGTTACAGGTGCCGTGGCCACAGCCAGCCTACTTTTCCTGTTCTGACAAGTAGCCAGGCACAGAGATGTTTCCCAGTTCTGTGATAGCAGCAGAAGGTGAAGGGTAAACAGGAGAGGATACAGTAGTCAGCAGTGGGCCAAAGATCCACTGACAAATGTCACCCTCTCAGGCACAGGGCTGACCCTGCATGAGTCTCTGACATTAGTAGACTGCGATTTTAAAAACGTAATGGCTGTGGTCTGAAGAGATGGCTCGGTTGGTAAAATGTTTGCTGTGCATGAGGACCTGGGTTCTATTCTGCAGAACCCAGCAAGTAGGCTAGGAACATGTGCACCTCGGCAGCGCCAGGGTTGGAGAAATAGAGGCACGAGACTCACAGGAGAGCCAGACTAATCCAACTGGTGAGTTAGCTCATGGGCCAATCAAGAGATCCTGTCTCAAAATAGACTGTAAGAATGATTGATGAAAATACCCAGCATTGACCTCTGCCTTACACACACACACACACACACACACACACACACACGCACGCACGCACGCACGCACGCACGCACACACACGCACGCACGCACACGCATGCATGCACGCATGCACGCACATGCACACAGAGTCTGGAGAGGGGAAGGGAACTTCTGTTAATGCATGGAGTAAGCAGACTTCCAGACAAGGAGCACGTGAGTTTGCATTAGTTTCAGTATCTGCTGCACTTACTTCCTTACTATGCATATATTCGCACAGGGATCTCTCACAGAAAAGGCTAGCAGCATCTACTCAAACCAAAAACACAAGGGAGAAAAGTGAAGAGAGGGGGCCCCATAAAAACAAAGTCATGATAAAAAAAGAATCTACGGACAGCAACTCTTCCCCAAGCTTCCATGAAACACTGCCTAGGGACCCAGATCTCTGGTGATCCCTCTGCATTCTCCTACTTAATGAGAATTCCTGAGAACCAAATATGCCCGGAGAGAATCCTTGGGAGGCAGTGCTTTATGCAGCTGTCCCACATCACACTGGTTCTGAGAAAGACCAACTCCTAGAGTACCAGTGACTTCTGTGGGAACGAGAAGCGACAAGAAAGGCTCCAGAGAGTTAAGATGGCACATCTGGGCCTGTGATTGAGTCTCAGATTCACTCAACCACAATCTCCCTGGGGTGGGGGTAGGGAGGGTGAAAACCCACCTCCTTATCCCCCAAAGCCCAGAGGAATAGCAATCAGCCCTTGCCTGAATAGGGAGATCAGCTCCTAAAGAATGTGAATCTATGGCTAGGTCATGGGTCTGAGCCACCCTCCATGACCTTAGCCCACCACGCTGACTCCCCCGTCTCAGATTTAAATAAAAATAACCAGACATGAAACAGTGAAGGGCCGTTACTAAGGGAATCGGATCCTTGTAGCATATCCTCATGAATTTCCCTGATGGGGTTGATGAGTAAGCACTGGATGTCTCAGAAACATTCCAGCCAAGAGAGGCGAGAGCAGACGGGTAATTAAACCACCACTCGGTCAGGAAGCCCGGGAAACAGAGAACAAAGGGCGAGGGAAGGAGAAGAAAAGAAACAGACAGATAAACAAGACCCAGAGGTGGGAAACCAGGGTTCAGCGGTGGCAGGTTGGGGCTTCTCTGGGATGCTGTACGCAGGTCTTCCATACTCCTCCGTGTTACAGAAGAGTGGCTTTAGCCCTGTGTGTAGAGCAAAGGCATAAGGGCTGTCTGTAGGCTGCTGGTCTTCAGATGGCTGCAGTCTTAAGGAAATAGGCTGAGGTAGCAGATGAAGATTGTGTCTGGCAATGCTGGCAGGAAAGGGATTGGGCCGGCCTGCAGCTACCTGGATCATTCCCTTCACTCCCCAAGCACTGCTACTCAGCAGTAGGACCACGTTGTATATGGTAGCATGAAACTAAAAAGCCAGCAGGAAACCGCATGCACGCAGATGGGGCTGGTGGCTTCTCTGTGCCCCTTGTCACCAGCCTGCTCTACCCTGGAAGCCTGGTGATTCAAAGAGTAGCTAAGGCGCCTAAGGGCGCCAGTTAGTCTTGGCCTGAGGAGGCATCACAGAAGCTGAAAGAGGAGAGTGAAGTCTCCCATGTTTATGGCCCCACTTCATCCTATAAGGAAGTTGGCAGAGCACAGCGGGAAGCCAGTTTCCTTCCTAAGGCGATCCAGGACTCTTCCCCTCCCCCCACACGGGTTTTCAGCACCTAGAGGTGTCTGCTCAGAACCCACACGCCCCTAGGCTGAGAGAGATGCGAGTTTGGCAGTAAGAGTCACACACACACACACACACACGCACGCACGCACGCACGCACGCACGCACGCACGCACGCACGCACGCACGCACGCGCGCGCACACACCGTTACTAAGCATGACATTCTCGAGCTGAGGCACTCTGTAATGATGCTCTACTGTGGACCAGGAGCCAGCACAGATGTCCAGACAACCGTGCAGTCGGCCAAGAGACCCATTTCAACATCTTTATCCAAACCTTGTTTTTTCTTAACTTTAATGTTTGACAAATCACGAGTGTTTGTAACGTGAGACTGCTTTATCCTTCCCTCATCCTCGGACCCTGAAGAAAATGAGATGCTTCTCCCCAATTGGGGATTTGGGAGAGAAAAATAAAATAAAACAATCCAGATCTGGGTCAGCAAAAAGTCTGCTTGCTGAGTGTAATGAGGCCTCTCTGCTAATTAACACGTTCCTGTGGAAAAGGCAAGTGTGAGAACATATATATCCCTCTCTCGATGGCGCCATCGCAAATTCAGTAAAGCATCACTTATCCCTTCGACCTGGAGCAGTGAGCACACATACTGAAAATTAAAATTCCAGAAATCGTCAATGCCGAAAATTCAACCAGTCACCTGACAGCACTAATTAAACTTCTTGGGCTGTTAATTAGCACAGACACTAGTATCCACGTACTCCACAAACCCTGGATCAAAAACTATTAAAAAGTAAAATAAAATACATACTGTTCTGAACATATTCATCGCTATTCACTAAATCAGTGTAACAACTATTTACACAGTGTTCATATTGGACAATGAATACTAAGCAATCCGAGCTTAGAATTATGAACGGGTCTGGGCGTGGCTCAGCAGTAGACTAAACAATAAGCTTGGTCCCTGAAATTCCAGCATTAGGGAGGTAGAAGCATAAGTGTCACATGTTCTAGGCCATTCTCCACTACATGGTGATTGGTTGAGGCCATCCTCCACTACATGGTGATTGGTCAAGGCCATCCTTCACTAAATAGTGATTGGTCGAGGTTATCCTCCACTATGTAGTGATTGGTTGAGGCTATCTTCCACTACAAGGTGATTGGTCGAGGTCATCCTTCACTACGTAGTGATTGGAGGACTTGCCCTGTTCAATCTTCTACTTTATCCTTTGCAACCGGAAGAGTACAAGGAATGGTAGAACATACGGATGGATGAAAAATTTCTGTCCAGCCTACTCCCCAGCTTCCCTCAGCCTACAGAATCTTTGCCTGGAAGGAGGAAGAGGATGTGGAAAGGGAGGAAGGACGGGCATCCCTCTCGGCATAGTAAAATACTTCTTGGCAACATGGGCAAAGGTTTGGGCAAGCGGGGAGTCTTGAGAGGGAAACAGTTCTAAGAAGCTGCATCTACCTGACGTGGAAAGTGTGCTGTAGAGTTGCCAACTAGCTTGTGACAGGGGTGACCAGCTCCATGCATATCTATCTGCCTGTCAGCAGCAGCCGGACCACCGCTCAGCTGGGTGGCACGCCCAGAATCATCCTAGTTCCTTTTGTCCTCACCTGAGCAGTTCTGTCACCTTCCACGGATGGTCTTATGACCTCTCCGTGCTCACTGTAGGTTTTCCAATCCTGTAGCGTCTTCTGGGATCCACCCACTTCTCCGGCAGTAGCTCCTACTTCTGTAACCTAGGCACTTCCGTTTCAATGACTGCAAAATCCTTTCCAAGCCGAAGAGGACTCTCTCCACATAAGACATTGGATATGAAGTTCACCTTCCTACGGCCTTGACCCGTCTACTCACCATTTCACATGCATTGCTAGCTTATTCTTGAAGATTTAACTAAAATGGCTCTCCCAAGATGGACTCCACACCATCCTCTCAACACAAAGCAGCTCATTTATCAAGACCCAGCTCAACAGAGCCCTACAAGAACCTCTCACCAAACCCTTAGCAGCACTAGGGACTTCTCTCTGTACCTCTCAGACGCCTGCTGCTTCTCATCTACAAGCAGCTACTTAACGTCCTATAAGGCACAGTGCAAACATGTCTATACTCCTGGAATTAAAAGGTAACATCAAGTTCTTGGCCAATTGAATGTGCCCAGACATCAAAGATGCCATTCTCCCTCTGGATCCTTCTCTGGAAAATGATTGGTTTGCTTGTAAAGTAGCTGAAACTCTTAGATATTGCCAAGGACCTCTTTTTGTCGACCCCGATTTAACCCACTAAGCTCTCCCTACCTTATTGTGAAAAGTACCCTTATCTTCTCCTCTTTTCTCTCATTCACATGCATGCGCATACTCACACACCACACACACATGCACACACCACCACCACCAACAACAACAGCAACACTGTGACCCCTCCACAGGAACTTCTTTTTCCCTCCAGCTCTTAGCAACCTTAACTTTGCCACGATTTTGATGTACATACCTCCCCACAGGAAAAGGGACCTCGAAGGAAGGCAGAAAGTGCTTTTCATCTTTCCAGCTCCACTGCCTGATGAAGTACCCCACGAAGAAATCTGACTCAATGGGTGATAATTAACCGAATGCATGAGCACAGCCGTACAGCCCCTCTTGTTGCCCTTAAAGGGGGATAGATTATGCACAGAGTTATGGCAATATAAGAACATCAAAAAAAGGTTAAATGAAGAAAATAAAGACTAAAAGCTCAGTGTGCCTCTCTCATCATGAGAACCCATCTTGAGGTCATAGAAGAAATGAAAAGGAGGACGCCAGAAGCTATGTTACATTTGAAATTTTAATAACTCAGTCAGACAAGACAGACCTGAGGTTGCTGAATGTGCCCTGGGGGATCACCTTGTCTCCAACTCCATCTCCCCGTCTCTATTCTCACCTCTCCTGGGCATCAGAGTTGATGTGGGTGTTGAGGGTACTTGTTGGAAATGAAAATTCCTCATTGGTCTCAGGCCCTCAGGACCACTTACATCCTAGCCCTTTGATTGGAAAAGTCTTCTTAGCTTGTAAAATCACCACATAGTTTCCATGGTCTCCCAGTGTTCTCTACCTTCTCTACCCAGATCTTCTCCTTAATCGATTTTTAAGGCTGTTCTTGACAGTTTAAACGGTCAGACTACAAACACTGACACACTGTATATTAGTTTGGGTTCTACTGCTGTGAACAGACACCAATGACCAGTGCAAGTTTTATAAAAGACATTTACTTGGGGCTGGCTTACAGGTTCAGAGGTTTAGTCCATTGTCATCAAGGTAGAAGCATGGCAGCATCCAGGCAGGCATGGTGCAGGAGGAGCTGAGGGTTCTATGACTTTATCCAAAGGAAGCCAGGAACAGACTGGGCATCTTCAGGCATCTAAGAGGAAGATCTCTAAGCCCAACCCTACAGTGACACACTTCCTCCAACAAGGCCACACCTTCTAATAGTGCCACTCCCTGGGACAAGCGTATACAAACCATCACACACTGCTCCAAGAAAAGCCAAAGCAAGTTGTGGCCATCAGTTCAACTCTTGAAGCTTAGACTCTTTTCTTGGCCACATACATAATGGAGAGAGGGGACTCGGTGGTATCTCCCCACTAAGAACCTCCCATGAGTAACACCCACTTGTGTTTATTCTCAGGAAACTTCTGAGGACCGCACCACCACCTTGTACAGAAAAAGAGCTGTGTCAAACATGGGCTGAGCCTTTCCTTGTTAGATTTGAGGTAGTATCTTCCTATATAACCCAGGCAAGCCACAAGTACTCAGTCTTCCAGGACTCAGATTACAGTCTTCTTGCCAAACATGTCCTAGCCATTTGATCAAAAAAAAAAGGGGGGGGGTGTTTGTTTTTAAAAATTAAAGACCACTTTGGAATTTTCATGGCTTTTTTAATGCATGAAAAAATCAGAAACCAAGCCTTCCCGAGCCTTTCCATGGATAGTACAAGCTACAAATGCAGGTATCTCTGTTTTGATGCCTATGATTTAGACTAATGGCAGCTTGCCATATAGAAAATAAATTTGGAAAAAGATAAGCAAACGAAAACTACCTCCAAAAGGTAGCTTTCCTTTCCTTCCAAGACACAGTCATCAAATTGGGAACTCTCATTGAGTCTCATGGTTAGAGCCTGTCCCTGCTCACAAGGTTTGCATCACACTGTCAGGAAGCTCAATAGTTACTGTCCTGTTCTCCCCTGACTATCAGGAGTGACTCCTGGCTCTTCTGAAAGGACCAGATAAACAACTCAAGATGGAGGCTAAGAAGACTCAACCATGGCTCTAATTATTTACATTCTGTGGCCCTTGTGCTGAGGTTTTGCACTGGAGTGGTGATGGTTATTCTCAAAGCGTCACTGCTTAGAGACCAAATCTATTAGCAGGAAGCCCCTGGCGCTTTATCTCTAGGATTCCAGGGTGCTTGCGATACTGTTTTTACACTTATCTGCAATGAAAAAGTGATTTCTCCAAGTGCTTAGGATTTGGCTGGATCAGATTTACTGCCTGGCTCCTCGACCTTATTCCCAAGTACAGTGTAGCAGGGAAATACGGAGCTCCAGTGGTCCCTGCGGGTTGCTGGAGCAAGGTGGTGAAACTTTTGTTTTCTTTACTACTTTCCATTTCATAAGAGAAATCGTCTCTGGGAGAGGATTCTAATGCGATTCTGTTAGATACAGTCCATTAAATATGTGGAGCTGGATTTCCAACCTCTCTCTACAACCCAGAGGGAGGGCTTTTGCCTTTTGTCATGGAAGCCCTGGGGAGGAGTTGGTCTGTGCTGTTTTATGAATTAAAAATCCAGAAGGGGAACACATTTTCCATCTTAAAGCAAGGAGGGGGCCTTTAGAACTTCCATCTTGGGATGCTACAGAAAGGACCTGGCAGGCATTTACAATGTTCTCAGTGCAGAATGAAAAAACAGAGAATTATTATTGTTGCTGATGTTTAAGAGATAATAATAAGAGTTAAAAAGAGAAAGAGAGAAAAGAAGAAGAAAAAACCTTGAGCAAAGCATGATGGTCTCAGTAACTGAACGGTGGAACCAAGGGTCTGGAGAGTTCAAGGTATTCTCAGCTAGATTGTGAGTTCAAGGCCAGCCCTGGCTACTTGAGACCATCTCAAAATAGCAAATAGATCAAAAGTAAAAATGATAGAAAATGGAAGGAATATAAGAGTTAAGATGATAGATAGATAGATAGATAGATAGATAGATAGATAGATAGATAGATAGATGTGACAGGTAGATAGATGTGATAGGTAGATAGATGTGATAGGTAGATAGATAGATAGATAGATAGATAGATAGATAGATAGATAGATAGATAGAAATGAATGATATGAATGAGTGAATGAATGAATGATAGAAAAAACAGATGAACTGAAGTACAATCATAACCCAATGTTGTGCAAACAAGAAGAGCAACTGGGCGAATTGCACTTGTTCCTTCTGGTTTTTACCTCTGGGGGAGAATGGGCTGTTAGCCTTTAAGCCATGTGGTCTTTTATTTGTATGGAGCCTTCTAACAAAGAGTGTGGTTAGAGAAGATGAGTAACTCTATCTGCGTGGTATTATAAAAAGTCCAAAAACCAACTACTTTGGAGAACTACTAGACTAAGTGTGGGGGAAAACACAGAGAATGATCTTGGATTAATCACTTGAGGAGGGGTGCAAAGGTTTCCAAAACACCGGCTCCCCCCTCCCCTCCACCTCACCTGCAGTGTATTTTCCATCCTTTTTAAGATGCCAGGGTTCTGGAATACCCCAGCACTCTGTAGCCCCTGTTCTGCTGCTGGAGTCCACGCGAGATGCAGACTGTGGACCTCCATGACTGTTGATATCGAAACTCTGATGTATGTACCATGTGGTCAAGGCTGGGTGTCGCCATTCCTCATGGTTCATGTGGGGCCATGGTGATTGACAGTGAGATATGAGTGAAGAGCTCAACAAGGTGTCTGCCACACAGCAAGTGCATGCTGGTGTGACACTAAACCAGAGTCACCGTAGATCTGTGCACATCAGAAGTCATGTGGTATTCCTGCCGGGGTCTGACAGGTGTGCTGACCATCAGTGCTCTTATCACCATGACAGCAGCATGCAGGTCAGATCCTGCTTGTGAACCTCAGAGAGACCCAGCAAGATCATAATGTGCTGAAGGTGAACTCGGCTGGCATCTGAGGGCACAGAGCCCTGGGCGGTGACACGGGCTCCACCTGGAGAACTTTCAGGCCGTGTGTGTGTGTGTGTGTGTGTGTGTGTGTGTGTGTGTGTGTATTTGATGGTATGGGTGTTTGTTGGGGAATGTACTGCAAAGGGTAAGGCATGCATGTGGAGATCGGACAACTCTGTTGAGTCAGTTCTTGCCTTCCAACTTTATGTGGTTCCAAAGGATCAAACCCAGGGCTACGTCATCCGGCAGCCAGTACCAGTATCTGCTGGGCCATCTTGCCAGCTCCAGCACGTTGAATCTCTAAACAGTGTTGAATAACAAACACACACATTTACTGTTGCATTTGGTCCTGCAAATTACACCCCCCCCCCGTTAGCCCCAAGAACAACTAGGTTTTTATAAATACCAGTCACAGCTTCTCCTACCTAGGACATTTGCAGGAAGTGTTTGTTGAATTCAACTGGCCCTGGCAACACATGAAACTCATTTATCTGAGGCTCAATTTAGAAGTCAAACATCTGCAGAAGCTTGTAGCATTACCTAGTGGGCAGGTCAGCAAGAAGAATCACTGACGGCCATACGAATTCCAAGTAGATTCTGTAAATGTGGAGTGGACGGAGGATGTGTGGGACCTACATTCATAATTCCACGCAAGAAGACTGGTTAAATATTTAAAAATTATTTTTGAAGCAGGTTTAAAGATATGGTGTTAAAATGTTAGCAAAATCACTTGGGGAAGAGGCAGTTTCTAATGTTTTTAATAGTGTCACAGTTAGCAACTGATTTTAAATACTTTCTTGATCAACCTAAAAAGCCATTTCAAGGGAAAGGAAATAAATTATAGTGCCATTAACAATCACGCACGGTAGAAGCACCCATTATATGAGAACCTTCAAGC
This sequence comes from Tokudaia tokunoshimensis, assembly GCA_036184795.1. Taxonomy (NCBI): domain Eukaryota; kingdom Metazoa; phylum Chordata; class Mammalia; order Rodentia; family Muridae; genus Tokudaia; species Tokudaia tokunoshimensis. Next base: position 6,844,860 of record BTHU01000011.1, on the reverse strand, counting down.
TTTCTTTTGCTGCTCTGGCTCTAAGCCTCTTTCACAGAAATAGTCAAATACCACCCTTGATTTCATTTGGAATATTAATGAAATTGAAATAAGCTGCAAATTTCCCTTTGACTCATTAAGTTAGAAAGTCAAAGTGCTAAAAATATACACTTGGGCTTCAAAATAGACCAAAATGGATAACTATAAAAAAAATCATTTTTTTCTCTTCTCTCTGCAAGAATATAACTTAAAGTGAAAAGACCTGTTGGAAGAAATGTGAGCTGGCTGTAATGCCAGATTCGGCTCTCTATATAAACATATGTCTATATTTGTCACGTAGCTTTCCTCGTCAAAAATATCTTAGAACTTGTACGGTCAGAGCAAGTATCAATAACATAAAATTTCACAGCCCCCTTTTAGAACTGTGGCCTTAACATTTTGTAGGGAAATAAAGCTTTGGTTAACCTTGGTTCTGGCAGACCTCATTAAAATAACAGCCTGTCAGTTTCAAGTTTAAAATAACAGGGTTGTCAGTTTAATACGCAGCGGAACAATCTACAGTTTTATTCCCTGGGACAAGGTTGGGGGGGGTGACAAGGAGGGGGAGAAAGGTAAAGGTTGAACAACACTGCCATCTGGTGGCCACAGCGAGTCTGGGGTTTGTCGTTTTATTTTTATTTTTTAAACAGTCTGCAAGAGAAGTCCTGTTGGCTTGAGGGGAAGGGTGAACTGTCAAGCTGTTTTGCATAACTCTCGATATCAAGTTGTTTTTGTTTTTGTTTTTTTACTTTAAATTTGTGCATACACTTGGTCCAAAATGTGCTCATAATCCCCAACTACAGTGGCTTGATAACAAACTGCTCCTCCATGGAACTGTAAGGCAAATAGAAGATTGAACAAAAAAAAATTTTGTTTTAAACAGATTTTCCTGTATAAGAACTCCCAGGGTCTGGAGAGGTGGCTTAGCAATTACGAATCTTTGCTGCTTCTGCAAGCCCGTCTCACGTCAGGAAGCTCACAGCCATCTGTAGCTCCAGTTCTAGAGCATCTGATGCCTCCTTCTGACCGCGGCAGGCACCTCTAAACAGAGAGAGAAAGAGAGACAGAGACAGAGACAGAGAGACAGAGACAGACAGAGAGAGAGACAGAGACAGACAGAGAGAGAGACAGAGACAGACAGAGAGAGAGACAGAGACAGAGAGAGACAGAGAGAGAGAGAGAGAGAAATGGAGAGACAGAAAGAGAGAGAAATGGAGAGACAGAGAGAGAGACAGAGAGAGACAGAGAGACAGAGAGAGAGAGAGACAGAGAGAGAGACAGAGACAGACAGAGAGACAGAGAGAGAGACAGAGAATTAAAAATAAAATACATTTTAAAATATCTATTTTAAAGAAAACTTTTCATATGTTTGGTGGCTTGTCACATGAACATCTTGCTGGAAGTTCATCAGACTAAGATTCCTGTCCTTTACCTAGATAATGGTTACGCTTCCATAAGAAACAAATAAATGTAAGACCAAAAAACAATCCTGTCTGTAGGCAAAATAGTGACAGATGTCACAAGTCTGAATCCAACATGTCCCCATTTATGTAAACGGAAACATCCTGGAAGTGGGCCGGATCACATGCAGCAGCTACTGCAGCCGGGTTTTAATTCTGTGATTTGCTAACGCGCTCTGGATAGCTGACCAAGGGTGGCTGCGCCCATCCAATATGGCAGCCACCAGCCTCTTGCAGAGATGCCTTAGACTAAATTGAGATTGACTGAAAGTTTATAGTGTTAGCCAGATTGCAAAGACTTAGTACCTAAAAGAACATAACATGTCCCCATTGCTATATGATAAAGCCCTAACATCTCAGCTATGCTGTATTAAATCAAGTATTATCTATCATCTATCTTTCTTCAGACAGAGTGTCAGTATGTAGCCCTTGCTGGCCCAATGAGAGCAGGCTAGCCTCAAACTCACAGAGAGTCCACTGCCTCTGCTTTCCAAGTGCCAGGGTTAAAAGCACACACCAAACATGGCTGTCTCCAGACAGATTCTTAAATTAGTTTCAACTTACTTTGCTATTATATCAGCTGGAAATTTATAAGTCTCGCACATACGTGACACCCGTGGTTGGCTTTGTATTTCTAGTGAACATCACTGTCTTAAATACCTGAACACTCCTCATTTAGAATGGGTGTTTATCCAGTCTGCGGGGTTGTTTTCCTCATGCTGGAGCTGTAGATGGATTACCTCCATCTCTGTACCTGGTAGAAGACTAAATATCCCCACGGCGTCTATCTTCAGCACCTTTGCCTGCTCATAATGTAAAGGTGAAAGTCAAAAGTCAAGTGCTCTTGAGTCTCTTGGATCTAATCACACGAAGCATAGACGGCGCGCGCTGGTTGGTGCCCCATGAGGTAAATTGGATCTTTAAGATACCAGATGGCTCCCAGGAACAGGTAATTTACCTCACAGGGGTAAAAGCTTGATTTCCAAGAAAGAGTGCAGTTGAGTCACCCTACGCCATCTGTCCCTGTGGTGATGTGTCTCCTTGTAAAGAACTTCCAGTCCCAAGTGCCCTAACGATATAGCCACTCACCAAACTTAAATCCCTAAGTGGGTGTGTTTCTCTTCCGATGGAAACCGATTCCTAGTGAGATTAGGTAACTTTGCCAAGGTCACAGAGAAGCACGTACACCTCCGTGGCTTCTCTTCCATGTAGGAGACACTTCACATCGATGAAGTCACTCAGCTCCAGGGTCCCATCACAGACAAACCTTTTCAGATCTTCTGCCAGCAGACACCTGCTGGACCCTCAAGATCCAGCTCAACTACCGCCTCCTCCCATTCCTCCTTTATAATACATGCCAGGTCTTCTCCTCACAGGGTCCATGCCTTAAACACAGAGGCCACTTGCTGTTCATGTATGTATGTGCTCCATGGAGCAGTCAGTGGATTGAAGGCAGATCTCTGTCTTGTCTGTTACTGCATGCTCAGGAACTCAAAACACTTGGGGTATTGTGTATTCTACACAGCTGTGTGTGTGTGTGTGTGTGTGTGTGTGTGTGTGTGTGTGTATGTATGTATGTAGCCGAAGTGATCACTCAGACCCCACAAGAAAGACGCTCTTTCCAGTGGCAATCCAAATGCAGCCATCTTGCCTTGGGCTCCCAAGTGTTAGGATTACAGATCTTTGCCACCATGTACACCTTCAGTTTCATCTGGGGATTCAAAATTTACATACCCTTTCCTGCCTATTCAGTTTCCTTTCCTCCTCCCTCCCTCCCTCCCTCCCTTCCTTCCTTCCTACACTCTCCACTGAGTACACCCAGCCATTACCCTGGCAGATGGGGCATAAGCCTCCCGGACTGTGATATAAGGACCAGCAGCCCTGCCACAGTGTTCCTTCAAGACTAGGAGAGGAGACCTGTGACATCACGAATGGCAAAGACCCAAGGAAGCCTGTGAACACATTCTCTCCAGAAACCCTGCATGGTGGAGCTGGTGTCAGGGGTTCTAAAAGACAGACAAAATGAGAGGCAGGCACAGAGAGAGAACCATCCCTGAGTTCACTCCCCTCTCCTCACCTTTGTAGAGCCTCATACTTGAGTTAAAGCTTATACACCAGGAATGCTGTGTGATTCCCACTCCTGGATGGATATGTATGTATGTATATATATATATATATATATATATAGTGATTCTACTATTTTCAGAATTCCATTAAACCCAGGTCACTGATAATTAAACTCAAACCAGTTCCCAGCTCAACCCGTAAAGAAAACCCTTATGTTGTATCACGAATATGAAAGAATTGATACAAAAGTAGCATTTATTATGCTGTACACCGTACCAGTCTACACAGTTAGGAATAAATCAAATCCCAGGCATCCAAAAGAGATTTACACTCCTTTTATTGCCTATTCCATAAAAGATTTAGGACAACCTTCGTCTACCCTAAGTGGCTTTAGAATATAGATAAACCTGATTTGCACCTACGCTCCCGCAAATACTCTTCAGCACTGCCTCTAAACAGCCTTCCCCTGAGTGTTCATCTTTGTGAGCTCCTGCAGTTGGGTGGAAACAGGTTTAGAAGATCTTAGTGAAGAAGGCCTCGCTCCACTCACCGCGCTCAGTTGAGCCAAAAGATGTTCCTTGTTTCCTGTTCGGTTCCAGGCACCTGTTTCCGGTTCAGAGAAGTAGGCCCGAGCATGTACTCAGATGCCTGTGGAAGAATAAAGAAAGCTTCAGTTATTCAGAACTAAATGACAAATTCTGAGGGGTACCCAAATGTGAAGTAAAATAAATACCTCTTGCCCTGTCCCTACCCACTTTGTGTGTGTGTGCGTGCGTCTGTGTGTGTGTGTGTGTGTGTGTGTGTGTGTGTCTATGCATATGAAGGTGCATGTATGGAGACTAGAGGGCAGCCATGTGTGTGCACTTATGTGTACGTTGGTGCACATGTGTGTGCACTTACATGTATGTGGGTGCACGTGGAGCTGGTGCATTTGGAGGATAGAGGGTACAGCAGATGTCACCCCAGGAGTGCCAAGCTCCTCCTGTGATATGGAGTGTCCCCTGGCTTAGAACTCTCCTCCTAAGATAGACGTACTGACCAGCATGCCCGGGATCTGCCTGTCTCTACCTCCCTGGCACTGAGGTGTTACGGGTGCCACTGTACCTGCCACGGTTCTCATTTGGATTCCGGGAGGCAAACCCAGGCCTCCTTGCTTTAGAGGCAAGCGCTTGCCAGCGGAACCAACCGTCTCCCCGCAACCTTCCTCCTTTTTTTAATTAGCAGACATGCATGTGATATCCTGGGTTTCATTTCCTGAAGATGAAATTTCAATATTTTAAGAGTAACTTCAGGAGGTTATGCGCTTAGCGGAATCATTTTTATGTCTGTCACATACAGAAGTAGAAATTGGGCCTCTGTTTCAATTTCCTGGATATCACCAAAGTCTCTCTGAAGGAGTTGCACGGGGAAAAACTAGTTGGCAAAGAAAAATTTTCAGCAAAACTAGATGCTCAAAACTTTCAAGTCTTTTCTACATTGACAAAATCATTAGTTTCCTAATTAATCCCTAGATTGATCTTATTCAAAGTGCCACTCCATGGCTAGGACCCCGTGGATGACAATAGGAAATAGAGAAACCCATTATTTGAACCACGAAGAACCTCCCAAGATTGCCATTCCGTGATTACAGCAATGTCGGAGGGGGCAGAGCGCAGGTTTAAATACTAACCTGATTCGTGTGCCTCAGAAAACGGATAAAATATTGAATTCATTCTCTTTGTGTGAGACTGCACCTGAGTTCGCCCTGTCCTACATGATGAAGACCGCATCTCTAATAACCTAATTTAGAGTCCGCTCTTGTCACAATTCACAGATCATGGCAGCTCCTTGGAGATGTCTGTGTCTACTCAGCCAAAATCACATCAACAAAATGAGCGAGACCAGAGCTAGCCAAGAACAGACCTGTTGTCCAAAGCAGAGAGTAAAAGCAAAAAGGCCACTCAGACCTAAGATGAGACACCTATCAGAAGGAAGTGTGCCTGGGAGAACACAAACCAACCATGGATCATGAATGTGCAGGAAAAGAAGAGAGCTGGGGCCTCGGGGTGTGAGTGTCAGGCAGAAGAGGAGGGGTTCGCCACTTGTCTGTGGCCAGAATATCCGAAAGGAAAGAGCTTCAGCCCATACAACCAATCTTCTTTCTCCAGACACCAGTGTGTGTCATAATAAGCATTTAAAAAGGAGTCTAGACAAATCTTAAATTGCGAATCTTCTAGAACCTTCGGTGCATAGGAGCTCTGTTTTAAAATTTGACAATTCAATAATTAAACCACTCCTTTATAATTTTCAGTCATCCAAAGCAAATTATGTCGTAATTAAGATGCGACTGGGCAAAGCAATCCTTTGATTTCATGTGAATTTCTAGGGACTAAATGATTTCCCTTTTCTCTTGACTGTCGAATTTAATTGGTGTTAGCTCAAAGTCCAGTTGTGCCTTTTCTCAAGGACATGTGGCTCTCTCTCTCTCTCTCTCTCTCTCTCTCTCTCTCTCTCTCTCTCTCTCTCTCTCTCTCTGCTTTCTTGCCTGGAACATGAGATCACAGGCAACAAGGCACAATTTGAACATTAGGTACAAACATAAAATGTGAACATTTGCTGTCTTTTCTTTTTAATACACCAAAAAAAAAAAATTACCTGAACAGTGTAGGAAGATATCTCTGATGTTGCCAATATTTAGTTCACTTTGAGGATCATTGTTTTGCCTGATGACAATCCTATCTGCCTTTTTGGGGTCATGCCCTTTGTAGCGAGTGATCATTCAGCTAAGAAACTCCAAACCAGAAGCCAGAGGGGATAATTCACTCTTTAAACTTTTCATCCAATTCCCGATCCCCCAGAGAAACTCAACAGAACTAAGCATTGTCTTTTTGAACCATCAAAGCTTTTACTCGCCTCCTCCTGGGTTTTTATCCTTCCTATTTTTTCCCTACAAAATGTACGAGTGTGTGTCTCCTTGGGGAGCAATGCTACAAGTGCCATACCACAGGAGAGAAAATATGTCACATGGCAATAGACTAGACAGTGTTACCGGGTTCCCTGGGAGTGAGTGGCGAAGCCCAGAGTGTGGGGCTGTTTTTAAGTTGCATTGTGACTTGGGGACACATTAAATGCTGGGTGTGTCACGTGGGCAAAGTCTGCTTTAGCCTCACTGACAGGCTGGATTCAACTGAGTCCCTGCCGTCACCTCCAAGACTTATTTGCAAGTTTCCTGAAAGGAAACATGGTAGGCACAATTTCTCTACAGCAAGTTTGTTATAAAACAAATATTATAGGACAGAGACACTCTGAGACTCCGAAAAGCAAAGCCGAAGAGTTGCATACAATCCAAAAATGAAATTTAAAGTTGAAAATGATGAGCTGTGAGTGGAACTTGAGCTTGGAACATACATAAGGCTAAGCCTGCTACCTCACTGAGCATAACTAAATCCCGCTTTCTCTTCGAGGTTACCTTATTACACCTAGATATTTGGCCATGTTGGAAAAGTCAGTCTCTCTCTGCAATTTAGGAAATGGAAACACTCCAGACCCCACCTGTCTCCAGGTGGGTGGGAGAATCTATAAGCAGGTTCGCAGAACTTGTTCCGTCACTGAAGGGCAAACATGAGGTGCTTCTTGAGGCAGACTTCACAGTGAGTAGAGAAACCAGGACTGAAAGACAAGCTGACTCTTTTCTGAAAGCAAATCCAGACAAGGTGGCTGCTCTGAAACTAGATTAGTAAATCCATCCCTAAGATGTATAGAGAGCTTAAATACACTGAATTTCTCTTAATTTACCCAAGTAGAGGACTAGCCAGCAGACTGCTTCGTTTCTTTAAACAGACTGTTTTCCAAAGCTAACAAGTGACCTTCAGCCTATAAAATATTTACATTGTTTTTCCCCTCATTATATATTATTTAGTGTATAGCCCTTTAAATATTAATCACCTATTTTTTTCTAAAGATATGGTATATATTATTTACATCTGATTGCATTATGTTTTTATACAGATGAAGTAAGCACACTGAACTCCTTCTTAAGTCATAAGTAAACAGGGCATGAGGCCAGTTGCCCACAACAGGTAGCTAGGAGACCAGATCCTGGTCCGGGGGCGACCGATGCCTACATCCAGGGGCGACTGATGTAGGGCAGCAGGCATTCCTCTCGCTGCGACTGCCCGGGACAGAACCAGATGAAGGAAGGGGTTCCAGGTAAACGGACTTAAGGGTCCTGGTGAATGGACAGGCAGCCATGAGCAAATCTCTTCGAGAAGAACAAAGTCACATGTGCCCCGTCAAGTAATCCTCACTGGAGACACCATTGATTACCAAGCTCAAAGCAACTCTAGTGAGAACACTGCAGATCGCTCGCTTACACAGCCAAAAAGAAGCTACCGGCGAGGGCGATGCAGGATCCTAGAGACGACTTAAGATGGAAGCGGTTCTGTGTTTACTTAAATCCTCATGATTTATCCACAAGCCAGGATTACCCTTAAGTTCCCTGGGACTCTCCTCCCAGACCAAGTCACACCAGCAGTGACATCTACAGTGACGACTCATTGTAATCCTGCTCAGAGGGTTGAAGGATCATTTGAGATCCCTTCCTGCTCTGTCAGTAAAGACCTAACTGAATTGGCTCACATCTTTCCGACTCTCCAAAGAAAAGTCCGGATGGCAGCACCTGACAGATAATCGATGGTTTTTTTGTTTTTTTTTTTTTTTTTAAAAAAAACACCTTACTCCCCTTAGCAGATAATTGGCAATGCTTTTGCTGTAGATGTTCACTCAACAAATATTTATTAAGCACCCGATGCACACTAAGTGCTGTTTACTGAGTCTTGGTTCGTGGAGCAGATGGTCCCTGGGCGCCATGAATATCCAGCCGCTCTTTAGCAAGCGTAGTTGAAGTCCAGAGCAGAGACTGCAAGCTGCCATTCTGCACGGGTAAAATCATCACTGTGGGGCTGAAAACCGAGAGGACATGTTGTGTTTTTAGTTTTAAGCCCTCTGGATAGAATTACTAATTATCCTGCTTCCTAATTGTTCCCATGGTGGAATTCAACAGTCACAGAGAGAAAATATCAGCAAAGCCTTACTTGCTTAGGAGGGAATATAGTATTCCCCAGAAAGGCTGCCAGACAAATTGGTATCTAGACTCTCACAGCCTCCCATTTCCCCGGGACTGTGTCTGTGGCAGATCCATCCACACCCACCAAACAGAGCCGCTGCAGGCTGTCCCATGATGCATGAGCCATCTTTATATCGTCACCCTGGCACGAACCCTGAGCTACACAGAGGCGTAAGCACTTGATGAGGGAATGAATGCTGACAGCAAAACCTTTTTTTCTTTGCTTTTTTTTTCCTTTTTCCTTACTCCACCAACATATTGGAAGGAAATCATTAAACTGAAGTCACTAAATGTTACTGATTTTTTTTTTGCTTGCCAAATTACCAATTTCAAGTAAGTCATGTGAGCCCCTGAGTCTCTGGGTTTTTTTTTTTTTTGTCTTTTTGTTTTTTTTTTTGGTCTTGTACTTCCATCAGCAAAATATTTAGGATCATAGACACTTTGGACACTTGTCTTCATTCCCACCTAAGTTATATAATACTCCTACCTAACTCATGTGTTATAAGCTGTGTGTCTTTGCAAAGCCAAAACTTCTGAGGATGAGAAGTTACAAAGAATTTTTATTTATTTATTTATTTATTTTTGCTTCGTACATTGCAGCGGCCTGGAAGCAAGTGTGTCTGCAGTCACCACACAGAAATGACAAGTGTTTGAAGAGATAAGCTGACCCTGTTTGAGCAGGAGACGATGCAAGCCTCTATTGACATATCGCATGGCATCCCACAAATATATACAACTGGGTGTCAAATTTAAACATTAAGCTATTGAGAAGAGGCCTGGAGAGACAGCTCAGCCGTTAGGAGCACTGGAAGCTCTTCTGGGGGATCCAGGTTCAAATCCCAGCACCTCCATGGTAGTTTATAACATTCTGAAACTCCAGTCTCAGTGCATCTTATGTTCTCTTCTGACCTCTATGGGCAGTAAGCATGCATAGGATGCACAGAAATACATGCAGACAAAACACCTACAGCCACAGAATAGACATTTAAACATAAGAAGAGAAATATAGTTCCTTTTATCCATGGGCTTACTTTCTATGATGTCAGTTATTTATAGCGGATTATGCTTTGAATTGGTAAGTTTTAAATTGTACACTTTTCTGAGTAGGGTGATTCCATATCACACTGGGCTGGTCTATTTTACATAAGGCAAGATTCCTCCCATTATCCAGTATCTTATGGTACACTGTAATGTCCAGGATCTAATGGTACACAGTAATATCCAATATCTAATGGTTTACACTGTAATGTCCAGGATCTAATGATACACTGTAATATGCAGTATCTAATGATACACTGTAATATCCAGTATCTCATGGTACACTGTAATATACAGTATCTTATGGTACACTGTAATGTTCAGGATCTAATGGTACACAATAACATCCAATATCTAATGGTACACTGTAATGTCCAGGAGCTAATGATACACTGTAATATACAGTATCTAATGATACACTGTAATATCCAGTATCTCATGGTACCCTGTAATATCCAGTATCTCATGGTACCCTGTAATATCCAGTATCTCATGGTACCCTGTAATATCCAGTATCTCATGGTACCCTGTAATATCCATTATCTCATGGTACCCTGTAATATCCATTATCTCATGGTACACTGTAATATCCAGTATCTCATGGTACCCTGTAATATCCAGTATCTCATGGTACACTGTAATATCACTCCTGCATCCACAGAGATACACACAGGAGTCTCGGCACAAGTGTCAGAGTCTTGGAGGCCAGGACTGTCAGCCGTGACACCTGTGTGCAAGGTAGTTAAGAGCAACTATTCCGAAGTCTACACATGAAACTACGTCTTGTCTCTACCGCTTAATAAATACATGACAAGATAGCTTTAGCTGCTCAAGGCCTCTGCATCCCTGTCGTGCCCTGGGTGTGGCAATAATAGTTTAGGAGGAGGACCTTGTGCAACTTGGTTTGAGAGGCTTATCGGCGGCATGAGAGCTCTTATCACATACTGAGTCGGTGACTTCTGGGTACGTTCCTAACAGCTGCACTCCTGACAAGATGACTTTACTCCCCCCAGTGTTTCATCGCCTTTCAAACACTTTTTCAAACACTTCTGAAATGGCTACAAAGAAAATCAACGCTAGCATCCTCCTCTAATGGGTTCAATCGTGACTGAGGGATTTGGCTTCGTTTGCTCTTTTCAAATAAATAAAAGTCATAAGGACATTTTATCCCCAAATATCTCAGTGGGAGTCTTTTAAACGAGATTCCCTTACAGCCTCATGATCATTACTACACTTGAGAAAATTAGCAGTAATTCAGTATTCTCAACTTGTATCTCTCCTATATTCAAAACTGCCCCATTATCTCAACACTTACAGCTGGATACCTGCCTCTAGATCTAAGACAGAGGCAAGGTCTTCCATGTGACATTTGGTTGGGATGTTTTGTGGCGTTTCTTTTCATCTAGAACAGTCTTCCTGCCTTTATTGATTTATTTATTTACTCATGCTCTTTTGAGGAGTTGAGACCAGTTGTCTTATGTAATGTCTCATTCTCCAGATGTGTCTGATCATTTATTTATGTTCCTGTTCAGTTTCTTCTTCTACCCCAGTGCCTGCTGTAAATTGGAAGTAAAGTCAGAAATTTCATGAGATTCGAGTTAAACATTCGGGCGAGCTTATTTCCTAAGCGAGATTCTTTTCATCAAATGAAAGGGCCTGAATGTTCTTCCTATCTATCCCTTGACTTTACATATTTCTAGCTTTCCCGGTTATTCTGCCTTACGGCCCTTACTCTCCATACTGTGATCTCCTGAGTCCTATTAGGGTGGATGGAGTAACGGCTCCACCGTCTTCCCATGGGGTCAGCTTTCCATGGATGTTTTCATGAGCCTTAAACTAAGAGATACATCTCTAGAAAGGCAGGATTTCAAAGTGTCAAAAAACAAACTCCAGATAAGTACCAAAAGATGGCTTGGGTTTTCTCTGTGAACCCCAGTTGTGTATATTTGGATCAAGTTCCTATGGAATGACACACTGATTCTTCAGAATGTCAATAGGCAAAAGCATTTATACTGTCACAACAGCATTTGTCCTGTGATGCTGGGCCTCTGGTCCTTATGAGTGTTGTGAGGATGCTCATCTGGGATGCAGAGAAAGAGAGGGAGCTGCTATAATGACCACAGGCCTCTGTCTGCATCAAGTTTGTGTCCTGGAATGAGTCAGATTGGTGTGACCATCCATAATGCATTTGTTCTGAAATATTTGTGACATAAAACTTACCTCACAGCCCCATGCTCTTCAGTTCCAGGGAAACAAAACAGACAGCTCGGAGCTCTTGCAGAGCAGTGACTTGTGTTATTCAGAGATCAAAACAGCAAGTGGGATTAGATAAGTCTTTCTACACGACGTGAAAACTGAAAAACCTCCCTGAGATTGGGAATAAACTCCAATGTCATTCCTGCATCCTTTAAAATCGCAGGCGTGTCCCTTCCCATCATCACAGGCGTGTCCTTTCCCAGGGGCTAATAGCGTCCATTTGTTCAGCCGTGCGCCTCGACTTTGCAGGCTGCCCGTGGATCGCCCCGTGCTCGTACAGAATGTTAAAACACCATTTACATTTCTCTCTGCTCCTTTGCTGTTCTCTCCTTGAATTGCACAATGAAAACGTTCAGCTACCAAAATGCCAAGAGAGAGCATGCCCTGATTGTAAAATGTGGCACAGTGAGCAAATCAGGGAAGGTCCCCACCTCATCTTCATGAAGGGCTCCTCACACAGGCAGGGACAGCTCCATGTGTCACAGCAGTCTTTACTGAGACCCCCAGGTATGTAGCATTTGTAATATTGCCTATGAAACCATGGGATAATTAAAGCTCATATCTCGGTGAACATTTAACAAGCACAGTTGTGAAGACACATCACGAACTCACCCTGGGCTTTATCAGGGGTTTTTCCTATAACGTTGGCATCCTGAGTCCCCCAAGTTGCAAACCAGGAAGAATGGTCACTCTATTCTTTTCTTTTTTTTTTTTTATTTTCTAATTTTTTTTATTTACATTCAAAATCATTTCCCCTTTCCTGTTTCCTCCCCACTCCATCCTTTTCGACCCCTGAGGATAAGATGGTTTCTAACCCTATCCCTACTTCAGTAAGCATAGGAGTGAGACGGGGCAAAGGAGGCTGCTGGCCAGTCGTGAGGTCCTTGTGTTACATATGGACCCTTGGATGCACGCAGCACTGCGTCTGAGTCTAACTGGGAGCCGGGGAAGCAAGAAGCGTGACACCCCAGTGTGTGCTCGTCTATTCCTCCTGTGGCTCTAGGAAAGGATGGTGTCTGAACTCTTCGGTGACCCTCTCGTCCTGTACCTCGCCTTCCCTCTCCCTCTCTGTGTCCACACCTTCCACCCAGCCCTCCTGATGCAGAGTCTACTTAAACTGACTCACTTTTACTTCTTTACCACTGTAAGGACCTCACCTCAAAATCATGACACATTCTAGGGTGCTTTGGGTCAGGACTTGTGAGGACCCCGTGCAGCCTGTAACTGATGTGTTCTATCCATCGATGCATTTTCTCGGTGTTGGTTAAGAATGGCTAGACCACGAGGACACTGCATCAAATGAATGAACCTGATATTCAGGATGGAGCCAAAATGACATCAGATCCTTATCCCTCCCTTTCCCACAGACAGAAGGTCAGGGCTAAGGTTGAAAACAAAACCTCAGACCCTGGCACTGAGCACTGAATACTGAGTACTGAGGCATCGGTGCATGCGGCACTCAGAGCTACACCGGTTGGTTGCTCGTGGTTAAACTCGCTCTCATCTTTGGGTACTAGAGATTTTGTGGTAGACTGAATTTACCGATCACCACCCAAATGCATTCCATGTGAGCCTGTCGACTAGACATAGCAGAGGTCATAGGGGTTCTACGTTCAGCCCCAGGGCACGGCCACTATGGAGGCCCCAGGTGGGTGCTGGGCTGTAGGAAGCACTGACACCGCCCGGGGGTGGGAAAGCACAATCTGAAATGTGGGAACTCTGGAGCTGGTTCCGGGTGGGGGTGGGGCGTCCCTAGGTCTGTGAGGATGCCAGGGCCTTGGGGTTATCAAACTCTTGGACATCCAGGCAGTGACGCTGGGGGTCACAGAAGAGCCAGAGAACAGTCAGGGGACCCGCAGGAGGAGGAGAGCCTCTGACTGGGGGTAGGGGACTAGGGGGGGGGGCTCTGGCTTGTCTCAGTGTTGATTGTCCTTAGCTTGGTGGCAGTTGTAACTGGGAACAACGGGAGAATTAAGCCGTGACTGGATGGTCAAATGTATTCTTCCTGCCTCCCCACGGCAGATCTTGATTAAAGAGACAGTCCATGGTTCTAGATTGTTTGTTGACCGTTGTTCGCGGTAGAAAATAGAGAGATATCCCCTTCTCAGGGTGGACCTGAGATTGAATACCTTTTGCATGGAGGAATGTCTGGGAAGGGAAGTTTATTGGCTAAGCCCTCAGGGCCTCTAGATACCTCTTGGGGAATGTGGCGTGTGTTCCTGGCCAGGAGTCGGGCAGGGAGCTGGGGGCGGCAGAGGGTGGCGGGGAACGCCTAAGTCTCAGGTGTGGACCCACCGAGTCTCCGAGTCTCAACCCACTCTCCCTTACCAAGCTTCCGGCAGGGTTTTGGTCCCTCAGTCATCAGCAGCTTAGCTCACAACAATATTGGCTTTTGCAGAGCAGACACAGGTAGTCCATTGGGAAATGTGTTTTGTCTCTTGGTGCATTGTTTTGGGGCGTTCCGACATCCAGGAAACGCCATCTAAAGCGTTTAGGGTGTTTGCAACAGGTACTCTCTGCAGTAGAGTGGCTCAAAAGCAGGCATGGCACTTCCTTGGGTTTTAATTCAAAGGAAGAGGGAAAACAGGGAGCCAGTAGCCTGAGTGCTCTCCCTCCAGGAGGAGCAAGGGGGAAGTGGGGCAGAAGGCTTTCTGGGCAGTGAGTCCTATAGCGCGGTTTCATTCTCCAATCTCTGTTAAAAGTGGTAGTTTCTGCTTAGGGGCCCCGATCTCTCACCTTCAGTTCGTCACTTACACAGAGAGGCAAGCAAAGCCCGACGAGACTCCTCCTCACCGTCTTTCTTGGTTTCTTGATCAGGTCACAGACATAAAAGAGAAACTGAAGCTCTCTAAAAAGGTCTGGTCAGCATTGCCCTACACCATCTGCAAGGATGAGCGTGTGACAGCAGGGACCTCCAACGACGAGGAGTGCTGGAACGGACACAGCAAAGCCAGGTGAGGTGCCTGGGTGCTCAGACAGGGCAGCGCGCTCAGGGTGGCGCGGATGGGGCGGTATGCTCGGGGATGTGCGGGTTGGGTGGCACGCCCAGGGAGGCGCGGATGGGGCGGTATGCTCAGGGATACACAGTGCGCGGATAGGGCACAGCACACTCGGCCCTTCAAGACTCTCCTGGCATCGCCTCAGACCTGTTTATGCAAAAGGCAGTGGTGGGCGGAGGGCTACGGAGCCACTCGGTGACAGCTGTAGAGAGTGGCAGGTTTGAGGGGCACGTGGGAGCGCTTACTCTCAAGGTTCCATTAAGCACCAAATTCTTGTTCTGACTGCCTCGCCTCTGGATGAGGACAGAGGGTGGTGACAGATGCCAGCTTCCAGATAGCCCGAAATCACCAAGAGCCCGTTATGTTCACTTAATGACTTGAAGAGAGCGTAGCTATTTTCATCCTTAGTTAAATCTGCAGGGTTCTTTTTTTTTTTAAATCACAAGTTAAACAGGAAATGAAAATTCGACTGTAATATTTTCACCTTTGAAGAAAAAGAAACTCATAGCGTTCAATGGGAAGGCGAAAGAAAGTGGAGAGGAAACAGTAATGAAGGAACCCAGAAGGTTCTATGGCTCCCAAGTCCCATTGGGTCCCCCTGGTGGCTCTGCTCTAACCTTCCTGCTATGCTGACCAGCACTGTGGCCATTTGATAAGAAATTTCTGAATCTGTTGGTTCGGCTCAGACCGGGGCTTGGCCGGAGCTCGCCTGGGGTGGAGACGTTGGATAGAGAAAGCGGCTGGGAGTTGGCGAGCTGGGCAGGACATGAGGAGAGGAGTCTGCCAGGCCTTCAGCAGTGGGGCTGCAGGTGGGATAGGCAGCTGGCTAACTGGACTCAAGGAATCTTTGGGGACACTGACCAGCCGGCGGAGAAGCCAGGAAAGGCTTCTATTTCGGAGGGTCTTACCGGGCAGTTTTAAAGAAACGAACCAGCTATGATCCAAGTGAGGAAGAAGCTGTGTGAGAAGCGGTTCAGAAGAATCTTCCTGAGTTAGTCAGAGAGCGTGGAGGACACCTCAGGAGCTCACATCGCTTCCTTGCACTTTATACCATCTGTTTGGGGATAGCGCGTTGCCTATCTTATGAGGAAGAGCCTAGAAGGTGAAACCAGGACAGCCACAGAAAGAGCTACAGCCAATTCAAGTTGCCCAGCAGGTCACCGTTCAAACCTAAGGTTGAGACGAGAGAGGGAGATCGATGCCGTGAGCAACAGGCCACCCATGGACAGAAAAATTCAGCTGGGAATTAATACCTCTGATGCATCGGCTCCCCAAACCACTGCAGAAAGACAGTGCGGGGCTGAGCAGGTGACCTGAGGGGCGGCCCTGCTGCAGGCGCCTCCGCTGAGGGTGTGTTTACCACTCAGTTTTGGCTGACAAGAAGGTTGTGTTGTGGACCTCGTTCCCATGGGCAGTCACACAGGTTGTTGGATATTTGCACACACTTGTGATTACCTACAAAAGGGAATGTAGAGAGTGTTTATGCTTGTGGGCAGGAGAAGGGACTAACTCTGCCAAGAAATGAATAGAAACATAAAAGACATCAAAGGAGGAGCTACAGGGAGGTCAGGGTAATTTATCCTCATGAGATTGAAGTCCCTAGGTGAGGAAACTGGATCCCTGTGCCTCACACTCAGTCAACAAGAAAGAACTCTATCTTTCCATCCGAGCATTCCTGCTTCCCTTAAACAAACAAGCAAACAAATACCCCTAAATGCCTCTCTGTTCAACTTAACAAAACAAGTGAAATTTAAAACCATTTCATATAAATATGTAGCACAGAATGCCAGGAATGCGTTTAGGACCATTTGAGAAATTTTGGAAAATTCTGATTTAATTCCAAGCCAAATCTCATGTGATGATTTTTTTTTGATGTGCAATTCAAGTCAGCAGCAAAAATAGGAGTTTCCAAAAATTAGAATTCTAACATCATGCAATCTAAAGATAAATGAATCTGATACTAATATCCTGAGGAATGACAAGAGGAAAATATTTGAAGGTCTTTCTTTTTTAAGAATTTTTTATTTATTTTTCTGCTTGGGATTATCTGCCTTCATGTATGATTGACTGTATCTGTGAGACTCATGTCTACAGAGACCAAAGAGGGTGATGGAGGTCCTGGGACTTTTGGGGGCTAATGTGTGTGCTGGGAACAGAATCCAGATCCTCTGGGACAGCAGCCTCTATTCTTAACGCCCTGAGCCACCTCACTACCTCTCAAATTTTGTTTCTTATAAGTAATGTATAATTCAACTTTTGTAAAAGTGAAAATTTTGTATGTGCAGTAAAAAGACTGAGAGTCGTAACACTCTGTACATTAGACTATGGGTCAAGGAGTATCGTGTAGCACCTATAAGATCTTATTCGGTGAAGAAAAATAACCAAGTTTAATGCAATGCAGTCATTTCTAGGGGAATGGGGCATCCAAGGCAAAGGTGTTAGCAGACATTCTCCAGTGATGTCACTTTCTGGTTTGCAGATGGCTAAATTATTGCTCTATCCTCATTTGAGGTAGGGGAGAGAGGAGACTCAATTATGCTCCCAGTGAGTTCTTCTACTGTAGTGACCGTAGTATTGCATTAATATTTGTAGTATTGTATTAGTATTTATGTATTGTATTAGTATTTGTAGTATTGTATTAGTATTTGTTTGTAGTATTGTATTAATATTTGTAGTATTAGTATTTGTGGTGTTGTGTTAGTATTTGTAGTGTATTAGTATTTGTAGTAATTGTATTACTGTTGCAACTTTTTATTTGCTGACTTTGTAAATAGAGAACTAACCTAGACTTGTATCTGAACCTGTCTTCTTTTCCAAATATCAATAGATCTAGAATCACATGGAGGAAAAAAGGTGTTTTTTGTTATTGTTGGGGTTTTTTTTTTTTTGTTTGATTTTTGTTTTTTTTTTCTTTTACTTAAACAAATTCTACAGAAAGATTTTGAAACTTGGAGAACATATTTGGTGATAGAGGTTAATTAGTGAGTGCTATGTTATAAGTAGGGGACAGAAATAAACTCTGGTGGGCTATGTACTGTAAGATGACTATTTACAACCATAACACACTATGTATTTCTTCCAACAAAGCTGTAAGAAAGTATTTTGAATATTTTTACCACAAAGAAATAATAGTCATTTAAGGAGTTAGATACACTTAACCTGATTTGAGCTTTGCACAAATATACATGTATCCAAATGTCATGAGTCCCTATAAGTTTGTACAGTTTTATATGTTGATTAAATATACAATGATAATTAAGAATCCATATATAATACAAAAACTATCCCCTCACTTTCAAAGTATGAATTTGAAGATGGCAGACTTTTTTTTTCATTTGACACTACCCAAGTTATATGGGAAGAGACTCTCAATGAGGGATTTTCTAGATCATGTTGACTTGTAGGCTTGTCTGTGATGGATTGTCTTGATTGTTAATTGATATAGGAAGAACCAATTCATTGTGGACAGGATAATTCCCTAGGCAAGAGTTCTAGAACCATATAAGAGAGGAAAATACGGATGGATGGATGGATGGATGGATGGATGGATGGATGGATGGATGGACGGACAGATGGATAGCAAGAAAACAAGCAAGAATGCACACATCTATTTTCTTGGGCTCGTGGATGTGGTGTGCCTTGCTAATGAGTTCTGCCCTGACTTTCCCTTGATGATAATAACTGGATCTGTAAGCTGAATAAACCCTTACTCCCCTCAGTTTCTTTTTGTTGGGGTATTTTTTATCACAGCCACAGAAATGGAGCTATAAACAAGACCTGAGTGAGGTTTGGCGTTTCTAACAAGATCCCAGGCCGCATAGCTACTGCTGATGTCGGATCCACACATCTAGTGGTTCTGAGTGAGGATTGCCAGAGCAAGGAGTCCTTTAAAATACTGGACAGTTGGTCTGGAAAGATGGCGCAGAGGTTAAGAGCACCTGTTGCTCTCAGAGAACCAAAGTTTGGTTCCCAGCACCCACCTCAGCTAATCACTTCCAAAAGTCCCAACCTCCAAATTCCATTGAAAACTGGACTAAAAACACACTGAAAGTCCAGTTCCCATCAGTCTGTGCTCAGAAGCTCACACTACTGATCCAAAGAGCAAATACAGACCTTTCCTTAACATTCCTTCAGCGTCTGTGGCCTGAGAGAAGAAGTCTCTAGGGCTCCCCTTCAGCGACCAGCAGGAAGTGAGTCAACAGGTAGAACTCGTACGCCTCCTATTTTTCACTGACCTAAGCAACTTCTAGGGGTGGCTGGGAGAAGACAGAGGAGCATTCTGACTCAACTCAGACAAATTGAAACTGAAAGGAAGCTAGTATGTTACAGGGGGAAATCGATAATAATCTAGAAAGCCAAAGGCGGGGAATCAAAGGCTCATGGAGCAGGTTACAAATCTAGGCCTCCTAAAGGTCCCAGGGTGAACCTGGAGACCCTAGGAGGACACGTGCAGCCATCAGTCATGCTTGAGAAGCCCGGTCTGGGCAACCTGTGTCCAGAATGAGCTGTCTGTGCTGGAGCGAGGGAAGAGTGATGAGGTGGGAGACAGCAAAGCCCAGGCTTAGAGGGAAATAAAACTCTTCTACAGTTAGGATGCGTGTGGCAGAGCTCTGGCAGCCACAAAATGTCGTAGGAAAAACAAAGCTCACTACTGTTCACTCGGGCTCTTGACTTACCACTCTCGGACAACAGAATTCTGCTTTCTTAGGACATGGCTGGAGTAAACAGCGTGACCCGTAACTTCCTCTAGGATTGCTTTCTCTTTCTCAGGACCCTCTTTCTAAACTCATGGGCTGTCCAAAAAGAAGAAGGGCAGGACAGGTTGCAGATAAATGATGCAGTCTGAAACTCACGTCCCTCCTGCACGGGGTTGTTGGATAGGATGCTTGTTATCTGGGGCTATGTAGAGCCCTATTGCCCGTCATTGCCAGACTCTTCCCTCACCCCATAGAACTGTAGAACTAGCAAAGATCATCTTTGCTCCCTACAGGTTAATGCATTGCTGTCCATAGGTTCTTTCCTTAAAACACCGTCTGGGTGCCTGGTCATGGTGGTGCATACCTTTAATGGCAACACTCAGAAGTCAAAGGCAGGCTTATTTCTTTGAGGTTGAGACCATCCTGGTCTACATAACTAGTTCCAGGACATCCAGCACTACACAAACACACATACACACAGACAAAACACCTTCGGGGGGGAGGCTTGCCTAAGGAACATAGATTAATTTGACCCATTGCAGATAGTTCTTACAGGGAGACACCATGGTGTCTCAAAGCATTGGGTCCTCCCAGAAGCACTATATCCCCCAAGGAAATCCTTCCCAAGACCAAACAGGTAGGCACAGAAACTTGTAAGAAGTAGAAGTGGAACAATCCAGAAAACAGGTCAGTCAGCCTTGCCAGCAGCTGTGAGCTGTGACTGGGTAAGTCTGAGCAGCTGTAGTGACTTCTGAGGATGGGAGATCTTGTGAAGAGAGAGTCGGTAGGCCTGACAGGATGACGCCGCTTTAGTCTGATAGCAAAAGGTGCCCCGGGAACATCTAGCCTTACTTTAAAGAACCGTAAAATACTCCCATCTGTACCCAGCCAGACAAACACATTGGGAAGGTGAGAAATCTTCTGAGAAGAAAACTGGCAGCGGTCAAATGTGGCACTGTTGAGTTCGGAGGAGGTGGGGGGCGGGGCATTCCCTGGAGGGCCAATGGGAGAGCAAGCTGCCGAGATAGAAAATACACTGATAGAAGTGGCTTCAAGCTGGAGATAGGATATGGCTGCCGTTCACGGCTTGGCATCTTTGAAATCAGCTCTTAGTCTTCTTTTCTGTTTGCTCCATAATCTGCTGACTCCAGCTCTACCACAAAAGGGTGTTACGGGGGCTGCTGGAAGGGCTTTACGCAGCCAAGACTGAGAACACACCTCCTGTTCACTGCGGGGAAAGACGAGCGTGTGTTCTCCATGAGGTCCAAGCCATGTCCTGCCTCCAGTTCTCCAGCTGGAGCAAGACCACCACCAATTCTTCTACACACGGACTCAGGCTGCACGTGGTTAACACAGTTCTGCTGAGAGCAAGCGTGTCATTTGGAGAGCCGGGTTACCCACTTAACTTTGCATGAGAGTATCATAGGCTATATGGTGAATTATGATGTAAAGTAGCTAAGGGACTTGTGCACGAGCACTGCTGGGTGCCAGAGATCACGGGTGTCCCTGGTCATAGGTGGTGAACATTTAACATGTCTCCGTGTCATGCCTCAGGGAGCACATACCACCACAGAAAACTGGAGTTGAGCCTTCAACAGTTTCTGTTCCCCAGAGTACTTCTTCCACTGTGCACAAGCGTTCCATTTCCTTTGTATCCATTGGTCTACCCATAAATAGGTACTCACATGATTGTAACACTTGCTCTGTTGGGAATGATGCTGTGCTACAAACAGAGGTATAAACATCTGCACAAGCCTTGGCTTTTAGTTCTCTTGTACATAAATCTGAGGCAGAGCTGCTGGATGATCGAGCAGTCACGTGTACACTGTGAGGGGCTGCCGTGCAGCCCATGACACAGGCAGAACCATGTTATTGTCGCAAAGTCAGTGTTCAGGGTCTGGTTCTCTGTGACCTCACTAATATTTGTTATTTTTTGTTTGTTTGTTGTTTAAAATACCAGCCATCCTAAGGTGTGTAAAGTTTAGATATGTATTTAAATAAGCTGCAAAAGGAGGCCACAGATATCACAATCCCTTATGTGAAACCCTTGAGGCCATATGTCTTTTTAGAATTCAGATTTTTTTTTTGATCTGAGAAAATTACTGCAGCGAACATACTGCATATTATGTAATGTTCCCAGTGGGGTCTGGACCTACATCCTGCAATCAAATGCATTAGGATTTCTGTAGAAAAATGCATTAGTGTGGCACTAAGTGGGAGAAATGAGGACTGTAATTGGCCGTATTTCAGATTTGATGATGGTTTGCTAACAAATGGATTACAGGAGGGAAAAAAAAATTGGAGACGGTCAAAATTTGGAACTGCACATAAATTCTGGGTCTGTATACAGAACGTATCTTCTTACCTCAGGAAGGCTTTTGAACATGCTGGAAATGAAGGAGTGTGTAGCTTACACTAGAAATTTCTATGGAGATGTGCATACCACGGAGCTCATTTGTGATGACAAGTGAGTGAAATTGGCTTTCTCTTCCTTCTCCAACTGTGCCCAGGGTAGCATCAGTCAGGAGCAGCAGGCACTTGAAACCCAGGCCAGCACTTGGGCACCCCAATTCTGACTCATCCTCATTGTTTGTTTCAAGATTAATCCTTGCCCCATCTGAAAGTTTTACGTGTTAAAAGCTTGTTCCCCGTGCAATGCTTAACACTGAAGCTCACAGAACTGATTGGGTCAGGAGGCCTCTGACCAGTCAGTCAGCTGATGGATTGATGGCTCAATGGTATCATTGAAAGATGGCGGAGTAGGGTGGGATAGAGCATAGAGGAAAGGGGACACTGGAGACATACACCTTAATGGAAACACCCTGTTCCCAATCACTTTCTTTTAGCACTTGCATCCTAGCTATCATGAGGAGAGCACCTCATTCTTTCTCATTCACCTCATTCATGAATGTGCCTTCATGGTCTTCTGCCTCCTCCTCACCTCAGACCCAAAGTAATGGATGAGCATGGATAGAAATCTCTCCAACAGAGATCCAAGAGCAAACTTCCCTTTGGTTTTCTTGGTCATTTTGTCATAGTTCAGTGCCTGACACAGCTCCCACGGTGATTGCTAGCTACCCTTCAGCTCTCTTCCTGGCCCCTCTCTGCTTAGACCCTCAGTAGCTAATGAATCCCAAACTCAAAGGTCAGCGTCCCTTCCTTGCCTGTGTAGCTACTTATATGAGAACTATATGAGTGTGCTGGTAAGCAACAGAGCACGCCCATAGGCTGACATGCCTCTCCTCCCAGCGAGCACATTTACAGAGCACCCAGGTCTTTCTGAAAACCCCAACTCAACCATGAGGAGTGGACAGCAGGTACAGTGGTTAGCCACCTGGAAACATCTATAAGAAGTATGTTAATGTGAGTTTCCTGGCACACTGTGTGTAGCCCCTACCCACCCACAAAGAAGAATGTGTTCTCCTTCAGTGCTCCCTAACTTCTCCTGGGACTCTTCCACCCTCATAAGCTATGCTTGGGGGCAACCAAGCAACCCTACATTAACAGCATGAAATCAGATGTGAAGAAAAATAATTCTGCACAACTGTCCAAGTTCAGTTCCTTGGTCACACTCCTGCGAACAGAAGCCAAACAAAGTGAGTCTACAGGTGACTGTCGCTGGGTGCCACCCATTTGCCACGCCACAGCATCAATAATTGGCAGGGACGACACCCCTATTTGGCACTCCGAGTTGTCCTCAAATCTAAGTTCTCTCTGTTCCCAGTGCACACGCACCCGGCCTTGCAACCTGGGCTGTCGATGCTAACACTCTTACCTATGTCCCCAGCAATGTGAATCGCTGTCACTCAAATGACTTGTGCTAAACTGGTCAAAGGAAGGGCCTTCTGGATTCAATGACTGGTCTGTTCTTGCAGAATTTGAGATTTCTTCACATCCTGTTCCACAGCCCCGTCCAACTACACAGTGGTCTCCTACAGATACCGCACCAGCATCTGTGTCTACAGTGGCAGAAATAGCTGTCTTACTTCCCAACTGTTTTATGTTTAAATTTCTGAAGTCACCCTTGGAAAACGCCAAGAGGAGGAAACGTTCTGGGGGGCACGAGTGCATTGCCCCTTGTTCTGATCATAAGTGGCTGAGCATCACCAAGCACGGTGAGATGCCGGGCTTGCCTGACAGTCTCTTACGGAAGTTGGATGTTCAGACTCCCAGGGGCAGCATTCCCCGTGCAAGCTATTGCAGCAAGCTGCTGATGAATGAGACTTGGCTAGCTAGGCAGTGCACACAGCGTGCAAGAGAGACGGAGCCCCTCTGACTCAGCCTGGGCACAGCTACAAGAACAATGGCCAGAACACAGAGGACCAAGAGCCCCGGCCATCACCACAGCCCCTCAAACCATGTCAGCAGCGGTGGCATGCCGTGTATTCTGGCCATCACCATAACCGAACCCCAGGAATCCGGCAGTCATGCGCCTTGTCAGTAGCATCCGATTTAATGCCATGCGCGAAAGGTTACATTGGGAGGGCAATCTCAGAGGCCAGCAAGAATTTGCTTATACTCCAGATATATTAAAAAGACTAGTAGAAGTTTATACTTTACTGCAAAAAAAAAAAATAAAGATATATGGGGACTTGGATTTAATTGTTTTCCTCTTAGGGTTATTTTTAGGGCAGAAATAGCTTGAAGCTTCATAGGAAAGAATAAGCCAGGCACTCTGCGTTTTGCTTTTATTTCATTCAAAATATGGGTGGAAATACACAACTTATCTTGCAGACCTCTGACTTGAGTAAACCAATTCCTGTACAAATACGCCCTGCACAGCACTTGATTCCCGCCCTACCACCCCCGAGTGTCACGCCTACTGTGTGTGGACACTCCTACTGTGTGCGGTCCTTCTTGCAGATGCTGTAGTCTTCAGTTTCTGGCATTTTGAAAGGTAAATTTAAGAAAGAGAAAGAATTATAAGCATAAAGGTGGTGGTTCGTAATTATGAAAGTGGGGATGAGTAAACAGAGGAAGCCCTCCCAGCTTTCCACCAACAGCAGGAAGAGGAGATAAATAGTCATAGGCTTAGTCAGGGCCACCAGCCCGAGGGGTCATCAACCACAGTCTGCACTTGTCACAGCACCCTCGAAGCAAGGCATGTGCTACATACCTGTGATCTCAGCAGTCAGAGGTCAAAGGAAAGATAATCTCGTTTGAGTCTAGCCTGAGCTACGGAGCAAAACCCAGTAGAGCAAACTACTACTTAAAAAGCCTTTGCTATCGCCGAAAAGCTGTTCTGCGCCTCCACCCTGGGCTCTGACTTGTACCTTGGAGGACCACCTCAAGGTCTCTGAGTTCCCCACCAGTCAGCTTCCAGTTAGACTCAATAAGGACTAGCTCCCGCCGCCAGGACGTGTTCAGCACAGCGCCCTCTAGTGTCTGGCTGTCGCCTCCACTGCGGTGCATTCTGGTCACATGACTGTCCCGTGTCTCTAAGGGTTCCTTCTATTGTTACCACCTTGTCCAGTTTCCTCGGTGGCCCTGTCAATACTCTTTTCATTGATTTGTTCTTATTTTCCGTCCAGTGTGCCGTTTGTTTCTTACCAGGCCACGGACATAGACTGCACCTTTGTAGGAAATGGAGAAGGGCATCCAGATTAGTTACAGAGGTTCATTGTAGCTCTATTCCTGTATATTTTGAAAATCCCTAAATAAAAAACATGACGACAGGAAACCCTGTTGGCGCAGATTGCACATCCTGGTGACCACAGAGCTGAGGCTGGGTATCAGTGCCAACTGAGTTTCTCCAGCTGGAGATGTGGTTTGTATAGCACCCAGAATGCCCAGCCATGCCTAGCCACCCCATAAAAGGGTAGGTAGATTCCTCAAAGCTGGCACTTTTTTAGGAGAAAATTAAGGCCCTATTTAAATACATTTCAGATCTAAATCATTTATGGGCCAGAAAAAAAAATAAAGCAGTAAGATCAGAGCACTGTGCTGGGGGAAAGGTGCCTGATTTCCTCATCCACTCTCACAGCACAATCAACTCTGGTTTCTCCCAGTGTAGATGGGACTTTCTTGCTACCAGCAAGTTAGTGATCAGATCTGCAGTAGACAGCACTTGAGTATTCTCTAAATCAGTTTAGTTTTTACATTTATTGAAGTTCTTTCCCCAAGACTGCATGTGCACACACACACACACACACACACACACACACAAAATCACATACACACTCACATACATAATCACACACACACACTTATACACACACATATATACACACACACATATATATACAATCGTATATATACAATATATATATTCATATACAATCATATATACACTCACACACATAATCACATACTCATACACACATACACACAATAACATACACACTCACACACATAATCACACACTCATATACACATACACAGACACACATATATACACTTCAGATGTCAGTTGC
The DNA here is from genome assembly GCA_036184795.1 of Tokudaia tokunoshimensis. NCBI lineage: Eukaryota > Metazoa > Chordata > Mammalia > Rodentia > Muridae > Tokudaia > Tokudaia tokunoshimensis. Next base: position 6,818,808 of record BTHU01000011.1, on the reverse strand, counting down.
AGACCCCAGGTTGTTAACTGTATGTGACCCCTGACTATAAATTACAGTATCCCCAACCCCCTCCCTGGGTCCAATTGACTTGGTTGAGCTTCTCACAGAGCTCAATTTTGCCATCTACTTGACTTCACATCTGGTGGTTACCATCACTTGGATTTGGCTTTCTTCTTCATACAATGGTAGAAAGCCACACCTCTGTTCGATGGGCTGGTGGGCTGGAATTCTACAGCATAGTTCCTGACAGAGAGGGTTCTTTTGACATCAACCATTGTCCTCTAAAGTGTTTGCATGGAGGAGAGGCGGGAGAGGGATGTTTAGGAATGTTAACCAGAGACCACATGCAGGATACACTAGAGAAGAACAGAGTGCCCATAAAAGTTTGTTTGAGGCACTGTAACCATCTTTACTCCAAAGAGATACGCAAAGGAAGAAAAAAAGGCATGTGAGAGGAGTATCTTGACATCAGTATAGCGTTGACAGCGTGAGGACTTACGGGTCCTCTGAACACTTTTGTTGACTCTTTATTCCATTGGTACAAAGCCATCTGGGTGACATTAGACAAGATTTTGAAAGACTGACTGACAAAAGAAATACTAAACAAGAATTAACTATTATTAGATATTAGCCTCTTTTTATCAAATGTTGGCATACCTCTAAAATTAGACCGAAGACGATATTACAAAATTAAAAGCCTATGATATGAGTGCAGCTCAGTGGTAGAACACTTGCCTAGCATGCACAAGACCCTGGTTCGATTCCCAGCATGGCCAAAATATAAAACAAAAAAACATTGTAGTCGTGTCAAAGGCGTAAGCCATCAATGACTTCTCATAAAACATCTCAAAGACTTTTTTTAATATCCAGAAGAATCTTTGTACTAGGAACCTATCACAGTCTTGACAAGAGTTTCAAAACTCTGGATGAAGAAGGGGAAAGGTAGCTAATCTGAAGAACTGATGATCCTACTCTACCGTTTAGCACCTATTTATAGATAAACCCACATAAGAACTCATTGCACATTAAAAATGAGTGTGAAGCTCTTCTAGCTGCACTCCATCTCAGGACACTTACTTTTATTGCTTGGCTCATTTGCTCACACATCGACTGCTGTCTTCACTCACCAGGTGATTTGACTTTCCATACAAGATAGCAGAGAGGCATTTGGTTCTGAGGTCACCACAACCTCATCCTGACCCATATCTTCCTCTCTGCCCTTCCAGATACTTGCCTGAGATCATGAATGATGGGCTGACCAACCAAATCAACAATCCTGAGGTGGAGGTGGACATCACGAGGCCAGATACTTTCATCAGACAACAGATCATGGCTCTCCGAGTGATGACCAACAAACTGAAGAATGCGTACAACGGCAATGATGTCAACTTCCAAGACACAAGTAAGGAAGCTCTCACAAAGACCAGGGGACCCCACAGTTAGAGGGGCCTGCAAGAATGTGCTCTAAGTTCTTCTCCAAGAGCAAGGAATATCTTGGATGACATGTCACTTTTCCTTAATCATAAAGCTTTTCCAGTCTGAAACATGAAATGTACATCCTAACTGAAATCATAATTGCTCCTAATAAACAGCTCTGTGTGTGTGTGTGTGAGAGAGAGAGAGAGAGAGACAGAGAGAGAGAGAGAGAGAGAGAGAGAGAGAGAGAGAGAGAGAAAGAGAGAGAGAAAGAAAGAAAGAAAGAAAGAAAGAAAGAAAGAAAGAAAGAAAGAAAGGAAGGAAGGAAGAAAGAAAGAAGAGAGAAAGAGAGAAAGTGAAAAGAGAAAGAAAACGGGAAGGGAGAGAGAGGGAGAGAGAGATAGAAAGGAGAGAGAGGGGAGAGAAAGAAAGAAAGAAAGAAAGAAAGAAAGAAAGAAAGAAAGAAAGAAAGAAAGAAAGAAAGAAAGGAAGAAAGGAAGGAAGGAAAGGAAAAGGAAGGGAAGAGAGAGAAAGGGGAGAGAGGGGGAGAGAGAGAAAGGGAGAAAGAGAGAGAGAGAAAGAGAGAGAGAGAGATCATATCCATTTAGCTGCATGTATAGACAAGAGGTCAGCCTTAACTGTCATTCTTTCTCGGGTGTTATCAACCTTATTTTTTTCCATTTATTTATTTATGTATTTATTTATGTATTTATTTATTTATTCACTTTACATTCCAATCACAATTCCCCTCTCCTCCCTCTCCTCCCAGTCCCCCCACCTACACACAGTTCTTCCCCTCCATCCCCCCTACCTCTTAGAAAGGAAGACCCCTCCCAGGGAGCCAACCCACCCTGGCACCTCATATTTTTTGAGACAGGCTCTTTCACTGAGCCCTGGAGCTCACCACTTCGGCTAGGCGGGCTGGCCGGTGAGCCCCAGGGCTCTTCTTGTCTATGCTTCCCCAAGGCTTAAATTCCAGGTACACACAACTGTGCTTGGCTTTTTTTGTAAGTGCTAAGAATCTGACTCAGGATCATATACCTACCAGTTGATCCATTTATGATAAAGTGCTTTTACCTTGTCTTTTCTATAACAACATTTATATCTGTCCCAAAGTCCTGCTTCCCACATCACACCTAAAGAATCTTCTACAGATTTCTTTATAAATCAGACTTGAGTTTCCATTTTGTCTCTCAAAAACAATACTATAAGCATTTCTTGAATTTATGATGGCTTAAAGTTTTTAGTTAAAACCATCTGTAACCTTGTGTCTTTCTACCCATTCACATTGTTCCCAGAAATAATGACTCTGAGACTTAATATGTCATGAATAAATTCCTAGGCCAAAAGTTTTGCTTGTTCCCTGACTAGCTCATAACTTAATTACCCATTTATTCTCGTCTAAGTCTTGCCACATGGTTGGTTACCAGAACCTCAGTTTCACGTGACCATCTTTTTCTGTATCTGGGTAGAATCTCCTGCACCTGACAATCTCCCAGAATCTTCTCTCGCTGCCAGATGTTCCACCTTCTAATCCAGCTTCAGCTCTTTGGCTTTTTTATTATCAGGTGAAGCTTCCATACATTGTGCAAGAGATCTCTACATTTCCCTGTTTTAATCTAATAAAAGTTTCTTTCTCTAACATTTATAAATTATATACAATATGAATAATGATGAAAACTATCAGGGAAAATTTACATTCACAAAGTCCATCCCATACCATATGTATTTGGCAAGCTTGGAGAAAGTATACTACTATCTATCCTATCTTGATGAGTTCAGAGGTTTGTACCTAAATCAATTTCTATCACAACTCACATTACCAAACAATGCAAGCTTGTAAGAATATAACTATCCAGTTTTCAACCCCATCAGAGACCCGAGAAGGAATAAATATTACCTGCATATGTAGGAAGTGCAGAGCAAGCAGCTTCCAAAACTATAGAAATGGCAGGGAAAGCTGGCTGCCAGGACAGCCCCCCAAATTCCTCTATAACATCGGAGCATCCATCTTGAGTCTTCTGGCTGAGACTATCTGGCAGACTTTTTGTAAAGTAGGAAATGTAAAAGATTGCTTACCCTGTCTTGGCAAAGCTTTGCAATTGACTTCCCTGTGTCTCATTTGTCCCATTTGGACACCATACTGTCTACAGTGTTTCCTTCTCAGTGGCTAGCTTGCCACACATGAAGCAAACTCCATATGGAGGTTCCTCAATGCTCATCATCTTCCTTGAAGTGTAATTGAGGCGCTGCCAGGAGCAGAACTGTCTCATTGTCAAAAAATAAAAATAAATAAAAAAGGCTTTCATCAATAAAACATCTTTTAATGCCATATTCTATGGGTCTTTGGGGTTTTTGAAGACCATCTATCTACAGTATATTTGAATAGGCAAATGCTTCTTGTTTCCTGCTATTTACTATCTGTTCAACCTAGGAAACATATTTCTGTAATAAATTAGAATAGTATCTAACATGACCATAAGTTTGATTCTCTGCTCTCTGTTCAAGCAGGTAAGGCATCTGTCTTTCTTTAAAAGTTAGGTTGGATTGCACAACCAAGCTTTAAGTTAAAAGAATGGCATCATAAGTCTTGAGAATTCTGTACCCAACAAGATTTAGGAGCTATGCTTAGCTGAAGTTCTGGCTGGAGACATGTTCACGTCTCAGCCAGTCTCAGAGGTATTCCCACGTAGAAGGATCAATATATACTTCATCTGTCTTGTTCCATCTCTTGATATTTTTTTTCTGTCTACAGTCAGACCCTCAGGGGGTCTTCTCCAGTCAAATCTGATTTCCAACAATTTGGATACAATACACAACTTTTCTTTTCCTGTTGAAACAAATACAAAATCTCCTCCCCGACACAACATATATATATATTTTTGCTCTCCATTCTGAGGTTATTGCATATATAGGCTGATCTGATTCATCCATTCTTTCTAAACTTCAGTGTATTTCAGGAGTGGTATTATCTCCCTCAATGACATTCAAAAAAATTTAAAGTCAACAAATCACCATTTAATCTATCTCTGGGAGATCTCATATCCACCCCAGGTCATAATTGCTTGACCTGTAGGAATGTAAGCTACATCTGTAACAAGTTTCACGCTATAATGTCTAAAACATAGTTGTATTTTAATGGATACATATGTTGAAGCCTTATCAGCTTCATTCTGATTGAAGGCATTTCCAAGACAGTCACCATCTCTAAGAAATGTGAGATCTCAGATTCATCTTTCTCAGAGGTCAAGGCAAAAGCCCACTGGAATTCTGAACATGCACCAACACAATGTACATATCTTAATCCTCCAAACTCTGCAAAACGAAATGCGTAATGTATTGTAGGACATTATTCTAAGGCAGCATCAATCCGTAGAATCTGGCTTCTTAACTCAACATATTGTACTTCTATAGGTCGCCATTCTAATTCTTGATAACACTGTGGGTTTCTTGAATCTGGAACCACCCTCTCTGATATTATTGTAGGTTCCAGATTGGACTCTTTCAGAGGCTTCTTATTCTGATCTAAAGAACCCTCTAACCTCTGTTGTATGACCTGTGACCTAGTGTCCCACCTGTCAGTCCTCTCCTTAGCTAAGTCTGCTTTATCATGATCTCTCTAAAGAAGATATACAAAATTGTTTTCTAACATAATGCTATACCAGTTTATTTTGGGCCTTTCAGTTCTACTGCAGCACCAGTATGTTCCTTCTGAACTTCTGTATGTTTGCAGTCTCCTGACGCCAGCATGTGTTCACGTTCAGAAGGCTACCCCACCGGTCCCACATTCTGCTGGCCCTGGCGAGCCTCTGACTGCACAGGCTGGGAACCATACCTACTTGCCCCAGTTCTGGGTAGCACTTTTGCATGCTGAATTTTCTTCGCCACGCTCTGAGAAGTTGCTGGGCCCATGGATGGCCAGCATGTATTCCTACACTATCTGCCATTCATAGGCCTCTTTTCTCCAAAGTGGCTGGCTTTTCTATTAGTAGGGACTTTTTTTTGTTTAAAGGCTGCATTCAGTACAGCCTCTCTGCTGTTTCCTATGCCTTTCTCACTCTTTGGCTAGAATACCTCCTTCCCAGAAGCTTTTCCCCAGGCCCACTTCATGGCACAGTTCTGGGAAGCTTTCGCCTGTGGACTGTGCCTGAGGTCCCGATTTCCCAGGCGTTAAGTTCTACTCACTGGCACCCACCTGCAGCCATGCTGCACCTTTGTGGGGTGGTTTCTTTTCTTAAAGGGCCAGGTCTTTAAGCTTTCTGGATAGTACACAGCTGCCTGACTTCTGATCTAGCTCCATGCCTGTAACTTTTAGCCTTGTGCCTGAATCTTTTGTTCTAAGCTTGGATTCTATGTCCTGTGTTGGGCGCCATATTTAGTTAAAGCCACCTGTAACCTCATGTTTTTCTACCCATCCACTTTACAGAAATAATGACTCTCAGACTTAATATATCATGAGTAAATGCCTAGGCCAAAAGCTTTGCTTGTTTGCCAACTAGCTTATAACTCAATTACCTGTTTATGCTAGTCTAAACCATGCCACATGGCTGGTTACCTGGTCTTCAGTTTCATGCTACCGTCTTCTTCTGTGTCTGGGACAAATCTCCTGTGTCTGACTATCTCCCAGAATCCTCTTTCTCTCTCTGTTGGATGTCCCACCTTCTAATTCGGCCTCAGCTCATTGGCCATAGGCTTTTTTTATTGACAAACGAAGCTTCCATACATTGCACAAAAGATGATCTTTACAAAAGGGTCACATACCTGCAATAGAAACAGTACTCTGAAGTTTGAATTTGGCTCTTTTCTTCAGCTGTCTTTATATGGTATGGTGTTCTCTGGTGATTCTTGACAGAAGATTCAAATCAACAAACTCCAGTGAGTCCCAAGACACAGGGGCAAGGAATGATGTTCTGTGAGTGCTGTGCTAGGCTAAGATGCTGTAGAAATTTCATATTTTGGATTTGTTTGAATTGTAACATTTTAAAATGAATGGCTTTATTAGGATGTGGCCTGACTGTAAGTAGAGAAGAATCTATACTTCTTGAGACTCAAATTCCTCCATTACAAAGTCATTATTAAATGCCTTAGAATACTAAAAATGTGAGAAACAGCAAATGGTAAGAGGTTCTAACTAGGGGCCTATTGGAGGTTCCTCCAAGGTAACTTATGAAAAAGCGAAATCAGAGTCTTGAGGATTGTAAGCTGGTTCAATGCACCGTTTCCCTCCCTGCTGAGTTGTACACAGACACAAACCATAAACATTTATATCTGAAATATTAGAGAAATAGTAAACTGCTAAGGTAATATTACACATAATTGTTTCAGTAGGGAAATCACAAAAACACTTGAAGTGATCTCATGGACTCTCATCAGTGAACACTGAAATGAAGCTAAGTATATTTGGGGGTTTGCCTAAGTGGCTTCAAGATGCATAGATACAGAGGTGAGCGATTTCTGTAGGATTTCTTCTTGGGGATGTTGGTTTTCTCTTAAGTGTGTAACCTAGGAGAATTTACAGGGAGAGAGTTCTTGAACATCAGTTGTAAACCTGCCAGTGATCCTTAAGTTGTTCACTGAAGCTGAAGATGCGTGTGTACTTGGTTAAGAGACGGAAAGGCACAAGTTATAGACGGAAGACAGACATTAAGATGTCTCAGCTCTGCCGCCGTCCTACTGAGCTGTCCCCACAGAAAGTTTTTAGTGTTTGTCTTCAATTTTAAAGAACTCAGGAATTAATTTACTCAGTACAGGCTAATTACCACCAAAATGGACTTCACTGCTGTCAAATTTCTCAGCTTCATCCCATTATTTCCTCTTGCTTTAGCTAGCTCCCTCCCTTCCTCTTCAGAAGAGAATGTGACACCAGCTTTTAGCCTTCACCATTCCCTTGTGTTTCTCATTTTATACATCCTACCTTCTCCATATGATAATGCACCATTGGACATGGAGTGTAGCTATTCAGATGAATATTGAAGTTCTATAAAGATTATCCGATGTTGGCTCTATTGCACTTCTTTCTTCTCTAGTCTAAAGAGATGTCAAGCTGCAAAACACAGGGAATGTCAAGGAGGAAAGGACTTTTCTCAATTTCTTCTCAAAAGAAAACAAAAAAAATCAAGGACAATGGACAGCATCCCTTGGATCGAACCCAAACACAGAATGTGGCTGTCTTCAGACAGTGCCTAGCCTGGGAGCCATTATCACATTTCATAGCCGTCACCAGCTTTATCACCTGCTACAGTTTTTTCAAGCCACCCATTCTACCCTGTAACACCTGAATTGGGGTGATTCCCTTTCTAAAAGATTCGGGGCAATGTTTTTCACAGCCAGAACCTCTTGTCACTATTTGCTTCCCACAATTTTAATATTCCCAGTCTCTTTAACAATGTCTTTGTAAAGGTTATATTACTTTTCGCTCATGATACTGGTGTTCAGAACAATTCCCTTTGCAATTCTGATATCTCGGAATTTAATTAATGGGCATTTTCCTCCTTGTAAGGGCCAATAAAGATAAGGCATAGAAATGTTAAGAACCTAGTATAATGTATTCAAATGATCTTATCTGGTATTTAGATGTTCCATTTAGGGGGCAGGAAAAACAGTGCTCAATGTTCTTTCTCACTCCAGGGAACAATATAAGAATCTTATATTTTGGATTCACTACTGTCTGAATCCAAAATGGCACTGCGTCTCAGGAACAGTGAGACCCAACAGCAGGGCACGAGTTTAGGAATGTTTGTTGAATTCACTGAGCACATAAAAGTTACAGTAATTCTCGGTACAAAAATCGCCGTTTCTTGATATTTCATAAACGCTATCTCATTTATCCCCAAAAGAGTTCTGAAAACCGTAATTTTATTTTTACAGGTTAGGAGAAAGATGCTTGTTGAAGCTATTCACTCCTGTCCATCCAAATTAATAATGGTAGCTTAAGTGTTACTTTACCATCTCAGAAAGAAACAAATCTTTCCCATCTGGCATCATTGGCAGCAATGAGTTTGCCCCAACATTTCATCAAATTGTCTCTACTTACAGCCTGCAAGGCAAATGTTACCAACGGCATGCATTTAGATATAGAAACTGATAGAAGTTGAATTGATTGCTCAAGGCATATTGATCAACTCAACAGGATTTATTGAGCATTTGCTGCCCATCAGAGATCTATGGCCACTTGGAAATAAACGGTCTTTGCAAAGACTCTATCTACTGTCAAAAAAAAAAAGTTTCTATTCTAAGGGAGTATGGACAGTAAACAGGCAAGCAAGTGAATAAATAGTATAAGGCCAGGTACTGGGGAGAATGTTCAGGTAGCAGGCTAAGTGGTCTCTCTCAGAGTGGAAGGGGCTAGTTATCAGACCCTCTGCAGATAGCTAAAACCAGAGTTACTCAGCTCCTTGATGCAAAATTACTTAGCATTTACATGTAACTTATACACACTCCCCCATATCCCATATACTTAAAATAATCTGCAGACTATACCTAATACAATAAGTCCTACATAAATAATTGTTATGCTGTATTTTTTTTCATGGAACAGTGGCAAGAAAAAGGCACACATGTTGACATTGATACAGTCATGGCAGAGCTACATGGCACATAATGCAAGAGAGAAACTGGGAGCCATGACACAGAAGTAAGCTTTAGCAGGGCCTGTTCAGACATCAAGCCATTCATGGGAGTTTCACTTCATACAAATTCACAAATTCACATTGCTTCTTGGAACTCTCTGGAATTATTTTTTTTCTTTGTCTATAGTTGGTTGAAAAAATGTCATCACACATGAAGGAAACAATGAGACGTGATAATTAGGCAAACTTAGAGGCATGGTGGGCAGAAGAGGAGGAAGGCAGCCTTAGACAAGGGGTGGGCAGAGAACCAAACAGGGAATAACAAGCATGCTCTGTAATGGGACAGATAATAAATATGTTAGGGCCATACAGTGTCTGTCATAGTTACTAGGAATGTGAAACTCCTGTAAATACCTGGAGGTAGACCAGTTGTACTTGCGTTATAATCGGCCTGTCAGCCTGAACCTCACATTTAGAATTCTTACAGTTACATGATAGGACCTCCCATTCGATTATTCCAAACATTAAAAATATCCAGAATCTGTTTCTTATGTTTGGGTCTATGGGGAACTAAGCCACAGGATGTAGCTTACCCACTCATGTATTAGAGGGAAGCTAGCTGAAAAGAGTCGGTGTTTGCTGTTAAGACAAGAACATGGGAGTGAGATGGAAAGGAGGGGCATGCGCAGTGATGGTGTCTGCCCTCTGCGGCTTTCTGCGGCCCTCTCTGCCGTCCTGCCTGCACTGCTTGCTTTTTATTTTCTGTTTTACCTTAAATGGCCATCTGAAGGTCTTTTTAAAGGGGCTGAGATGACATCTTTAACCCCAGCACTCTGGAGACAGCAACAAGAGAAAGGAAGATCATGAGTTTTGGAGCCTAGATTCCCAAAACAAAGAAAAACCAAAAGTTGTCTCTAAAAAGCATGAGATCTTAAAACAGCAACACTGAAGTGCAAAGGAGCAAAGAACAGAATTGCTTTTTAAAGATAGAAATGTGTGTGTGTGTGTGTGTGTGTGTGTGTGTGTGAGAGAGAGAGAGAGAGAGAGAGAGAGAGAGAGAGAGAATGTGTGGTGGGCACCTTGTGGGGTGGGGCGGGGGGGGATCTGGGAGAGGCCAGAAGAGGGCGCCAGATCTCCAAGAATAGGGTTACAGGTAGCTGTGCGCTGCCCTAATGTTGATCCTGGGGAATGAACTGAGGACCGTGGCAAAGGCCATGTCTCCAGCTCCAGAATACAATTTCTTAGTCATTTAAATACTGGACAGCAGATGCGTCTAATATTAATGTGGTTGAGAGGTCACCCGTTTCAAGTTTACTCTGCACAGATACCAGCGAATACTGTATCTCAGTTCTGTTTCTGGTCCATCACAACCTGCCTCTAAAGAACAATCTATGAGATATACCAGCAACGCTTTGATGGAGTATTCCTCCCACACCGTCCCAAGAGCTGCGGTGCTGTTTGTCGCCACTCCCAGCTAACTGTTCTAACTTTCCTTGTCAATCTTCCCCAACCAGGCGATGAATCCAGTGGCTCAGGCAGCGGCAGTGGTTGCATGGATGATGTGTGCCCCACGGAGTTCGAGTTTGTCACCACTGAGGCCCCTGCGGTGGACCCGGACCGCAGAGAAGAGGAATCTTCGTCCTCAAAGCTCAGTTCCTCTCTGATCTCCTGGTCTCTGGTCTGCGTGGTCTTAGCCCTGCAGAGACTCTACAGATAATCGTGGGCTATGGTCAAATGAAACTGCGTTTTAGCTCTTCTGTGGCCAACACCCTTCTTTTCTTACACTCTTGGACAATGGACCACGCCACAAAACTCGCCCGTTTTCTATGACGAGAGAGCAGTCTTGTAATCTGCCTCCCCTTTTGTTTTCCCAAAGAGTACCGATGCCAGATAATCTGCTTCTCTTTCCTTCAGCTCTCTGCGGGGACCTCGTTTATTCCAGAGAGAATTCTTACTCAAATCTTTCATACCAAGAGATTTTTTTTTCTTACCGTCATTTGCTTTTATGCTGCAAAATTAAAGGAATTTCATGGTGTGAGGATTTTTTGTTTTTTGTTTTTTTAATTTTTTTTACAACCCATTTAAAATAGGAAGAAAATAATTTTCCATTTCAAATCAGGCCAAACCCCAAGACAACTGCATTTTCAACAAGGAAACAAGCAAAGGACAGAAAATAAAGGACCTTTCATGCTATCAGGTTTGGCACTGACAGCCAACTCCTGGAGTGAGCTTTTCTGTGACAAGCAAGGTTTACAAAACGCTTATGAGGAGAAAGTGTAACATTTTTATGTAGTGGAAATACACTGTTGTCTTGGACTCTAACCAAACTGATTCGGAAGTACTGATAGTAAATTTAGGACTCTGTCTTTATATGAGCGGTAATCTTACTGCAACTCAACACCTCTCTTCCCCCTGCCTGACCCCATCGCTCACTGACAGCAGCATTTCCTGTCTAAGGTGTGTTCGTTGTATCCAATTGACACTGATTGTCTTCAGTTTTTCATAGATGCCCCCCCCATCTAGTCTCTTTTCTCCTAGGTCTTGACTAAAAAAAAAAAAAAATCATCTTCAATGGTCGAGTCTTCTTTCTCCAGACCGTCATGAACCAGATGTCCCAGCTCCTGTGTTCCGGACTCTCCTCCAGATAAGGGGTCTCTTACTGACATGACAATTAGCTCCACACATGAGGTTTTGTTATTGACTCTTTGTGTCAGTTGGTTTCAGCATCACAAGGGCATTCTCTTAACAAAACAACTCACAACAACAAAAAATGTCAAGACAAAAAAAAAAAAGAGAGGAAAAAAAACATTATATATAGTATTGACATGGAGATTCTTTTCACTTTTTTAGTCTTAGTATGATCATCTATTTTTATATCTATATATATATATATATATATATATAAATCACAGATTTTAACTTCTTAATTCCAAGCTCAGGGTTGACACTCCTTTGTAACAAAACTGTTTTGTCAACCACCCCCTTGTGTTCTGTGCTGCTCAGATAACAGACTCCTTAGTGATCTTCGAGCACCAAGAATCAAGAACGCGAACTTTTTATGTATCTAACTGTCCATTGATGACAAGTTTGCCAGGGCACACCCTTCTCACACACACTTGCTTTGCCCCTGGTGCTGAAAACTGTGCTGAGGTCATGGGACCAGCCTGGTGTGCAAGGCATGACTGGTGACAGAACGTGTGTGTGAGAAGAATATTGCTCTCCTGTACAGCACCTCTAGCCTAGGACTTCTACGGGGTACTGTACTGAATGGCCTAAACTCAAGAGGTCAATTTAGAGCCACTGCCTAACCTGTCCACCAAGCCAGGCCCAATACTTCCCCTGACAGAGAGAAGCAAAATACACCAAACCAGGGTTGTATGAAGACAGTTGGCTAACCACGTCATTCTTTTTTTTTTTTTCTCTTGCTTTTATGATGCATCTGGGATAGGAAAAAGAAGTATCTCAAGACGCCACAGCATGCCAATTACATTTTTAACTGACTCGTCGACAGTATTGACGCATAAATGATATTTTTCTATCTCTGTTCTCACCAAAATGAAAATTAGTTACTGATTTAGTCATCACCCCTAAGTAGAACACACACACTCGTATTAAGTATATTTGAGCACTTTTGAAAGACAGAACGTATTTACAAGCATCTGTTACCACTTTATGCCTAACAAAATAAGCAATGTAGGATTCCGAGAGAGACTCTGTGGCACTTTTCGTTTACATTTGTGTGACATTAACACTTAATCCAATTCAGAATTGCATCCTTTCGGAAAACCATCCAGCTCAGTAACCCACTTTGGCTTCTAATCCCGTTACACATAACACATCTCTATGAAGGACCAGCCATTTATGCTAGGCGGCTCATTGTATGTTCAGAAATCAGTATTTTTTTCCCCCAATGATCATGGTGCAATACAAATTAAACCAATGTTGATTCTCCAGGATATTTGAATAATAACTTCTTTTTATGGCTTTAAGCTCCAGCTTCCTTTTTGAAATATTTCTGCATTATCTTCTATAAAACAAATCAAGATGTCTTGTCCCTTACCATACTTTTGCCCCCAGACGGTTTATATGACAATGCATTGCATTAATGAATGTGAACCCATGTTCTGTGCACACTCATCACACAAACAATATAGAAATGCCTGTTTCCTTTGACCCAACACCTGTATTCTCAAGGGTATGACAGTTGACAAGATACTGATGCCCATGAGCCAGGCAGAGCTGAAATGAGGGTCAGCTGACAAAGCCATGTCGTTGGTCATCTCACACAGACATGGACAGAACGTTTTCACTCGCCCCTCCTGGTCCTTATCACTGCCCATCATGTGGCTCTTAGACTGACTTAATGTCAAAGGTTTTGTTTGTTCCTGTCCCCTAAACCTTTTCGTGCAGTTACCCCTTTTCGGTACTTTGGGGGATCCTCCTCCCAGATTGAGTTTCTCATCCCAGCATAGTGATAGGAGATATCTCAATGTTCCCTTATCATCCACGGCCTGCCCTTGTTTGTGACGACGACATCGTCATCCCCTCAAATCTGTAATCACATCACGACTTGTGTTATGAGTAGAGAGGAACGGGACCCCCCCAAGTCGGACACTAGAAACTGGTGGGTGACGCTCATAACTACAAACACTGAGCTTATCGAAGTGCCTCTATTCACATGTTCCTTAGTTTTAATATGTATTTTTCTAACAGAAATACCTGTCTGTAATTGATGTTTCTTATACTTTGTATATGTTACAACAAAGGCTAAATGGAGGCTAACGTCTTCAGCAGAGAAGAACAGACTGTAAATTTATGAACACAAACGCCGTAGTCCTGGATTGGCAGCCACAAGACAGCTTCCTGTCGCTGCAGTGAAGGCTCAGTTGGCACTTTGATTACAGCCATCGCCAACTGTAGCACTAGAATTCTGACTCCCTTGCTGTGATTTACTCAAGGAGGAAGGTGACATGAATCACCCGCTTCAAACATAAGGGAGGGAAACTACTTTGTCTGCACTGAAAAACTCTCTCCATTGATGAGCAGTAGTAGTTTCAAATGGAGCATTCTTTAAATCAAATACATTGAAAATATTATTGGATGCAGAGCCATGAGACTCAATCTACATTCCCCGCTGTAGACATTAGCCTTCTTTAATTCTTCTTGCCATTGCATACATATTTTGGCTACAGATTAAGCACCAACTTAAGTCCTCAAGGAGGAATAAAACTTAGATCTGACTTGCGAATCTTTTCTCACCTCTCTGCAAGGATGAGTACCAGGTGGTTTAACTTTAGGTTTCAAATGTTGGCAAATGCAGCCTTTGACTTCTCCAAAAGCCTGCAGATACTCAACCTCGTTTTCTTTGACTTACAGTCACTAGCAGGTATTTAAATTAAAAAAAGATATATAGCCTCGCTGCCAGAAGAGGAAAGGAGTCCATAACTTATAAATCTTCAGTGTGTTCCTCCTTGGTAGAGATATTAGCCAGTGCTTAGTTTTAGGCCAACATATACAAATAGAGTATTGATTTGTACGCATCCTGGAGACTTGCTATGTCATAATTTGCTGTAGCCCAGACTCAGCTTAGCATGGGAATGCTTGGGACTTCACTGGGAGTGGAGTGGATGCCATAATCGTTGGCACTGCCTTGTAATGAGGGACTTTATGAGCAACACCTTAATGAGGGTACCACAGTGCGGTCTCTGTGTGCATATACAGAACACATATGCAGGATAAATGTGTGCACCAATCAAACCTAAAACTTCGTGTGACTGTCAAATGACTATTATTTGGGTTAAGATTTTTTTTTCATTTCTGATTTGGATAGAAAATTGCTATTAATCTTGTATTAAAATAGTTTTTAAAAATCTACCGTTGCCCCTCTCTGTGTTTTCTTAATGATTGCCGTAGCTGGTGTTTTGTGTTTGTTAAGCATTTTGTGTTGACATTTTAGAGGCATGAGTACTAAACAAGTAGTCAACAAAATATTCACAACCAGGAAGTTACGAACCCCTGTGAGTGTAGGACATTGAGTTTCTTTCTTTTTCTTTTTTTTATTAGATATTTTCTCCATTTACATTTTAAATGCTATCCCCTTTCCTTGTTTCCCCTCTGAAAACCTTCTATCCCATCCCCCCTCCCCCTGCTCACTAACCCACCCACTCCCACTTCTCTGACATGGCATTCCCCTACCCTGGGGCATCGAGCCTTCACAGGTCCAAGGGCCTCTCCTCTCACTGATGTCTGATCAGACCATCCTCTGCTACCCATGCTGCTGGAGCCATGGGTCTCTCCATGTGTACTCTTTGGTTGCTGGTTAAGTCCCTGGGAGCTCTGGGGGTCCTGATTGGTTCATATTGTTGTTCCTCCTATGGCGCTGCAAACCCCTTCAGCTCCTTGGGTCCTTTCTCTAGCTCCTCCAGACATGGAGTTTCTTAATGAGTAAGAAAGAAACTAACAGAATTAGTGAGTTCCAGGACATTGAGTTTCTTAAAGAGTAAAGAAGAAAAGCACTCAATCCCTCTACTTCTGTTTCTTCTTGGAAAACATGTGGAGTATCTTAGAATTCATGTCACTGCTACACAAATAAGGTCAGAAAAAATTAAGATTACTTGTCAAAGGACTGCTTCCAAATAGAGCAACTGCATTGACTTTTATATTTCTGAGATGCTTCTGTCCTCTTCTACATACTGAAAGATATACAGATTTTATATCTCAAGATCCCCTTAACAAACATGTCTGAAACTCTCACCTCTCTGCTCATCCTACCATAGGGCTGTGTCATGGGGACCCATCAGATAAATAGTACATGCTCCTCAGTGTAGTTAACCATTATTTTAATAGTAATACATCATTAATTTTAAGAATATTCTTAAATGAAGGAGTCTATATAAACAAAGGTATCAAGAATGTCGCATTTAGCTTTAAGGATCACTACAGTTTAATTCAATTATCACCATCACGGTTTTTATCAAGCGAAGTGCTTTTTATAAGGCAATTTGGGAGCTTTGGAGCAAATGCACCTACAAAAATCACAATGTAACAGATTTGATCTGGAAGCAAACTGAAAACAGTTTATGGGAGAGGAAAATACCGAAAGCACAGTACTCTTCAATAAGTAGTAAGGCTGCTATTTGAGTAAATAGTCTGGGGTAGTAATTGTCACACACACACATCAAAATGGCATTCACTCTAAAACTGGCAGTTTATGAACCAGTCGCAATTAAAGGTCACATATTGTTTTGTGTCTTTGGAGCTAGAAAGGCTTAGCTGCACAGCTGAGACATTGTTAGTGTACTTCTCTGCACAGTTGAGACACTGTTAGTGTACTTCTCTCCATAGTTGAGACATTGTTAGTGTACTTCTCTCCATAGCTGAGACATTGTTAGTGTACTTCTCTCCATAACTGAGACATTGTTAGTGTACTTCTCTCCATAGCTGAGACATTGTTAGTGTACTTCTCTCCATAGCTGAGACACTGTTAGCTTACTTCTCTCCATAGCTGAGACATTGTTAGTGTACTTCTCTCCATAGCTGAGACATTGTTAGTATACTTCTCTCCATAGCTGAGACATTGTTAGTGTACTTCTCTCCATAGCTGAGACATTCTTAGTGTACTTCTCTGCACAGCTGAGACATTGTTAGTGTCCTTCTCTCCATAGCTGAGACATTGTTAGTGTCCTTCTCTGCACAGCTGAGACATTGTTAGTGTACTTCTCTCCATAGCTGAGACATTGTTAGTGTACTTCTCTCCATAGCTGAGACATTGTTAGTGTACTTCTCTCCATAGCTGAGACATTGTTAGTGTACTTCTCTCCATAACTGAGACATTGTTAGTGTACTTCTCTCCATAGCTGAGACATTGTTAGTGTACTTCTCTCCATAACTGAGACATTGTTAGTGTACTTCTCTCCATAACTGAGACATTGTTAGTGTACTTCTCTCCATAGCTGAGACATTGTTAGTGTACTTCTCTCCATAGCTGAGACACTGTTAGCTTACTTCTCTCCATAGCTGAGACATTGTTAGTGTACTTCTCTCCATAGCTGAGACATTGTTAGTATACTTCTCTCCATAGCTGAGACATTGTTAGTGTACTTCTCTCCATAGCTGAGACATTCTTAGTGTACTTCTCTGCACAGCTGAGACATTGTTAGTGTCCTTCTCTCCATAGCTGAGACATTGTTAGTGTCCTTCTCTGCACAGCTGAGACATTGTTAGTGTACTTCTCTCCATAGCTGAGACATTGTTAGTGTACTTCTCTCCATAGCTGAGACATTGTTAGTGTACTTCTCTCCATAGCTGAGACATTGTTAGTGTACTTCTCTCCATAACTGAGACATTGTTAGTGTACTTCTCTCCATAGCTGAGACATTGTTAGTGTACTTCTCTCCATAACTGAGACATTGTTAGTGTACTTCTCTCCATAACTGAGACATTGTTAGTGTACTTCTCTCCATAGCTGAGACATTGTTAGTGTACTTCTCTCCATAGCTGAGACATTGTTAGTGTACTTCTCTGCCATTAGTTGGCTGATCTGAATGTGCAGTGGAACATATAGTGTTGGGTCATAAATTAGACACATGGCAAAGCCAGGAGGAATTAATGCCTCCTTCCTAGCTGCCATGGAAGCCTGGGCTCTTGTGCATCCTAAAGCCTAAGCAGAGAGAGAAAGGGGTAATTTTTTCCCAAGAATGCTCTGGCATAAAGAGAAATAAAAAGCTTATATAATGGGTTCGATGGTGCAGGCTAACATCTACCTTAAACAAACTTGTCTCTTCAAAGCACCTGGAGGAGGTTTTCAGAGGTTGTTTTAACAAAATTCTAATTGACTTAGGCCTTAAATGGCCTTTCTTTCCAGAGATATGTGATGGTCTGTTATCATGCGCCAGCTATTACAGGGACAAGAGCAGAGAGTATAGGTTCTGCTCCTAGGCATCTTGAGTGTTACCCAGAGTTAGGCAGGTATAGACAGCATGAGCACGAGGGTTTCAAAAAGTGTGGTGTAGGGGGAGGAGCTGATACTGAAATCTGGTTCCCTAATTGTTTCTTGATTATGTCCATAAAACCAGCAGAAGCCAAGTGCTGGGCAAAGAGAAAAAAAGTGGGATTTCCAGGTCCCAGGTGGAAGAGAAGGGAATGCAGGGAGGATTGGGAAATTCAGACCAGCCTATGGAGCAGATAGGAAGCAGCAGACACGTAGGTCTCTCAGGGCACCTATATAGCGTGTAGCCTCCAACACCAGCCAAGGCCAGGGAAGATGGTACTGTTAGATTAGGATAGGAAATTCTTCGCCCAGCCATTGAGTTATCTGGTCAGTTTTAAATGATGGAACTCTCTAGTGTTCTCCTTCCTTGGGGTTAAAGGAGACAGCCGGTATCCATGTGAACAGCAGCTCCCAGTGTTTTGGAGAAGGGTGGCTATTGGCAGACAGAGGAACAGGCAGCCTTAAGGAGCCAGCTGGCAACTGGTGGGACTGAGTGAGGAGGCAGCTCGGCTGCAGCAATTATGGGAGCAAGAACGCATAACCGTGCTTATAAAATTACATGCTACAGTGTGAGATGATATGGCATGACTTAAATGGGAAACGGAACTTGGGAGAGATCTCTCCTGAGATGAATGGTCCTAACGAGCCCCCCTGGTGCTGTGTGAGCTTCTACCCAAGGAAGCAAAGGAATAGCTGTGAGCAGATCTAGGGGTGGAGATCACTCTGACAAGAGTCCCCAAAAAAGACTATCCAGGAACAACCAAGTTAAGCTTCACAGCCAAGCCCAATGCCTTAGCACCTGATAACCCAGGGACCAGACAGATCCTAGCCCCGCACATCTGCCCCGAGAGCAGCACTCACCAACATCTCAAAGCAGGGACCAGAAAAGCATGCAGAGATTCTCAGGGACTTCACTATTAGGGGATCTCTAGCATGTAAAAATAATGTGCTCATTTTTGTACTAAATAGAATGAGATATGTTTGTCCAGTCAGACAAAGGATATCCTGATACGAGCCCAGGTTTATTAGAACTGGGCAGAAAAAGAATGTACATAAGCGTAATTTTATTTTCTTACAGTCTCAGGTGAACTACCCATGAGCACCTGGGATCAGCAGCAAGTGTGCGAAATAGCAGCAAACAAACAGAAACCACATATTTTTATTTGCACACAGGAGACCTTTGATTCTGAAATGCAGTGTCTTTTAACTCCCTTCTGCCTTAATTTTTCTCCTTAATTAAAATCCTAAATAAATAAACTGCCGATTCAGAGTGATGGCACGCCTCTGAACTTCTAAGTACTATGAATCAAAGCATGACGCCTGGACAGGTACTACACGAAGACTGCATTCATTCCCTTGCCTGTCAATTTGGCCTAGACATCACCTTCAGAAAACGCAAATTACTTAAAAGTGTCTTGTCTGGCCCAAGAACTCTGCCTCCTTCGCAGACTTACCTGTGGTTTATTTACCTGATCTAAAGATCAACCTGACTCCAAATGTCAATTTAAACAATTGAGCCTTCTACTCCCACAGAAAACTGGCATGGCACCTTTGCTGCCCACTGTTCGAGCATCCCATCAAGTACCATGACACCAAAACCTTGTCCATCCAAGTCCTGACGCTGGTGGCTGTGTCTGTCTTAAACTTCTCTCTTTAGACATTGAGAAAGGTGACTGTCAAGTTAAAGACAGTTCTAACTACAAAACCAGACTGGTCTCTTTCTTCATGAAAAGCATGCCCCATATTAGTAAAAAGCAGTTCATACCAAAGAGAAATTCTGAATTCGTTTTCTTGTCATGGTCATCGTCACGTGACCCTGACTTAGGCAGGGGTTCCTGTCTCAGAAAGGAACCTGTGCAGTGGACCATCCACCTTCTCACCAGGCTTTGGTTGTCTGTCTTCAATTCTATTTCTCTCCCTCTCCTTGGGGTACTCAAACCCCAAGAACTGGACGAGAAGGCTCTCTGGTTCCTATGAGCCTCTCCCTAAGGTGGAACTGACCCCGCCATTCCGCAACAAGGTCCCAGTCACCAATTCTGGAGCTGACGCTAGAAGAAAGACACAAGAGTTTTCTAATTCGTCTCCAGTTGTGAATTCTAGTGCACTGCTCCCGTGTGTAAAAATGAGATGTCTCAAATTATGTCTATGCAAAGATATTATTAAAGGCTTGCTAGGAATGTAGGAATGACTTTAATGTTTTTATTTGTTTGCTTGAACCATGGCATATAAATTAGCACTTGGAAACTATTTTAATAGAGCCAAAGATAAACTTGGCACTTGTACATGTGTTTGTTTTTAAGCATGAAGCTCTTTTATTTGTTTAAAGGAAATCTGTAGACCAGGCGATCTGCGTTTGGGCAGGGAGCTTGAGTCAGGAGAGAAGGGTAAACAAAAAAGGCTTTTTTCAAAAAAACAATGACAGCCACTTTTCTGCACCTGAAACCTTATTTCCTCTGGGACAAGGCTGTGTGCACTCTCCTCCGGCGCCTTACAAGCTGGGAAGGTTCAACCCGGGATGGCACAGGAAGAAGAAAAAGGAAAAATTGAGTTGAAATCTACCCTCCATCCTGGGTATCATCTCTCCAAAGAAAGACAACCACAGTGAAACAAATGAATAAAACATACACACAAAGGAACATTGATACATTGAGTGGATATTTATATCTACTCATAAAGTATGTCAGAAGCCAACGTGTCTCAGACCTTCCCAGATAGTTCCATGCTTCTGTCCTGGTATAATGATTGACAAGGGTCTTTTACTCTCCATAGTGTTTTTAGCTTAAATGATAAATTGTAAGCTCATCTCAAGGCTTAATAAAGCTTATTTGCAAGATCAAGTTATACTCACGTGCATATGACGCCTCATAGTTTTTCCAGATATTTTCCCAGTTGAAACACATTAGGTAACATTTATCAACACTAACTCCTGAGTTCACACACACACACACATACACGCACACACACACACACACACACACACACACACTGCCTATTTGTTGCATTGAAAACATTTGAAATTAGAATCAAGAATCCAAAGCTAACTCTGGCATCATCAAGCACACTATCGAGTGTTGACCCACAAATGCTCTGCACCAAACATGAGCTGCTTTCATGCCAAAATGGACCGCACTTAGAACCTGGTCCCAGGGGACTGGGCTTTCTGCATGGAGGCATTTTTCCTGGGTGTGTCAGTGAACAAAGCTCCCAGCAGCTGGTGCTTCCCCACAGTTGTGTTTTGATTCCGTTTGCTGCTATAGAGAGAGATAATTTGAGCCCATTTGTTTCTATTTGCCAATCTTAGCAACATCAAACCAACTATAGGCATTTTCTTCCTTCCTTCATTTCTTCCTTTCTTCCTTCCTTCCTTCCTTCCTTTCTCCCTTCCTTCCTTCAAGTCTCTCTCCCTTTCTTACTTTAAGTCACATGCAGGATTGACCTGTGTTTCTGACTTGGCCATACATACCATTGTTCCCATGTCTTGGCATAGTGTACACGATGCATGAGATTTGCATCAGATGGTGACTGTCATCCCCTAGGCATTACCACGACCTCCCAACTTCCCTCCTTCCCCCTACAAAGAAGTAGACAAAATATAAGGAAATAATAGGTACTAGGTTTTCCAGCTGAGTCCACAACAACTTAGGAAAATGCATTTTACTGCAGTGTCTACGCAGTCATCATTTCTAAAAAGCCACTGGCAACATTGCCCATTGAATCTCTGTGACGCAGTAACAAAGCCCTTGTGGTGTTTCTCTTATCAACTGAAGTGATGCTGTCCACAAGAGAGCAAAATGTGACATAAAGAATATCACCTGCTGATACCCAGCGTATAAAATCACCATTTAATTAAGGCACTGGGCCCTCCATAGGCTGCTTAGGGCATCCTTCTGCAATATCACCTATTCCCGAAGACTGTCTTTGAAGGGTTAGTTGGACACAAATCTGTACATTTGCGTGGTCTATGGAATAAAGACAGAAATTTCTTCTGGAGTTTGCAGTATTAAATAAGATGGAAATTTGCCACAAATATATTTAATTGTTCAGAACCACACACTTGGACATTTGTTTAGAAAGATAGATAATTCAGTGAGATATGTTCCCTCTTGTCAAAGAGAAAACCATAACACCTGCTAAAAAATAATATACACAACACTGGAAGATAGTAGTGACGCATACGAACAGTGCTAAGTGCTTCCTGTATATTAGTTAATTCATCTAAAAATACAATACTTACCAGGTATAGTGTGGTCATCTGTAATCCCAGCACAGAGGTAGCAGAGGCAGGAGGATCTCCTTGAGTTTGAAGTAACAGTATGATGACTTGGTTGTCAAATTGACAACTGGAATTAACTAAAACCCAAGTTGTTGGGCACACCTGTGAGGGATTTTTTTTCCTTAATTAAATCACTTGAAATGGGAAGACCTAAATTTAATCCACATCATCTGAGATGCAAAGATATTCCTTTAATCTAGATCTTTGAGGTGGGACGATCCACCTTTAATCTGGGCCACACCTTCTTCTGTCAGCCTATGTAAAGGACATGGAAGAAGGAAGCTCTCTCTTAGCCTGCTTCATCTTGCTGGCAAGTCTATTTATTCTAGTTGTGACCCTCAGCCTCACTGACTAAACAACTACATTATTAATTGGTAAACAGCCATTGTTGGACCTGGAACACACACACACACACACACACACATATGTATGTGTGTGTGTGTGTGTGTGTGTGTGTATATGTATATATATGTATATATGTATATATATGTATGTATGCATGAATATATATTCATTCTATAAATTCTCTTTCTCTTGAGAACTCTGACTAATACACCTGGGCTGCATAGCAAGTCCAGGCTACAAGATACAAAGTGAGATCTTATCTCAATAAATAGATAGATAAATAAATAAATATATAAATAAGCGTGAAAATGGAATATTGTAAAAAAAGAAGAGGGGTAGGGGTAGCTATTATTGTTCAAATTAGACAAGGAAGCTAAGGCATGGATAAGCTAAATGCCTGGCCCAAGTCCCTAAAAACTAAAAATTGACATATATAAGGTGATTGGCAGATGTGGAAGCAGATAGCCTTCCCTGCAGAGGTGCATTCTCTGAATGAAGGAAGAGAGTGTGCTTTCCGCCTACTAAGAGCAAGCATAAAGGAAGTAGGGATAACAGTCTCCCTTGTAGGCTCCACTGCAGATGAGGTGGGCAAACCTCAAACTGTCAGCAACCATGGCGTTCCCCTGTGTGCTTTTACACTTCCAGAAGGTCCGAGGATGCTACCCTACTCAGGAGGGCCCCCAGAGCCACATCTGTTGGCATATAAATTTCTTTGCGGCATGGAGATAAGGTCTTACCCTCCATTTCCCACACTCAATGAAACGCACAGGGCACCCTACTGACTAGTGAGGCTCCATCCCATGTTACGACCTTGATGATACCTAGAAATCCCACGGTGGTGTCCTGTTGTCTGTGAATGAACTCACACAACCTCTTGACTGCATTATAGGTTTCTTATGACATGCTCCCTACTTATCATCCCATGGCCTGCACTCCATGCTCAACATGTCAGTAGCAATACCACCCCTGCTGCTGAAGTCCCTGCACCACCAGGCTATTCCTACCCAGTGCTGTGGGACTGTTGGACTGGGAAGACCAGAAAGATAGCGAGATAGGAGCATTCTGATGTCTGGTGACAAAGACAAGGAGGTCCCTGACATGCCCCACACCCTCCAGGGATATAAGTATGCCTGTGCTTTCTTTTCACATTCCCCTGAGACTTCATTAACCCAGGATGGCAATCTCCTAAGCCAAGGTCATTAAGGTAAAGGCCACTCCCCCCATAGGGCTCCTTTGGGGTGCTATGTTAGTGTGCTTCTTTAGTTCATGATATCCCTGGCTGGATAGTAGAGACAGTGCTCAGAGCTCACCCAGTTGTTAGACTGTGAAATGTGTTGTTCTCATCCACAGGGGATGGAGTGAGATTGGGATGCTGCACTTCGTATTGGCTTTAATTCGTTGTGTGTTTCTTGCTGAGCTGGCCTTTCCCACCAATATTGAAGACAGCTGCCTAATGACTCTCTATTAGCACCGGCTCACGTCAGAGGTTATGCATCTTCCAAAAGTACTTAATAAATACTTCTGAGCTTGCTTTGCAAGGATGGCAGTCCCACCAGATGTGCTACTGTATTGTTAGACAAAGGCAGTCTTGAAAAGCTTTCAATGTAACATTTAGAAGGTAATCCTTTATAGGGTTGCGTAACAAGATGCCCTGTGGCCACTTAAAACACAGGAGAGCTGTGAGTTCACCAGAAGAACATGCTACCAGATGGTGACAGTAATAACCCTGTCCCCAGTCCTGGATTGTATTTACCCCTCCTTTTTCCTACAAACTTGACAACACAATGTCTGTCTTTCTGAGGCAAGCAGGTCATTTCTGTCTTCCTGCTGGTATGGTTATCTTAATGAACAGGTGATTTTTATTAATAAGTTTAAGGCCAGAATATTTCAGTCTTGCCAGCCTACACTGCCTGATATGATCATAAAGGATAAGCACACATTTTAATCTGCAATAACTCTTTGGAGCCAGAGAAACAGTTGCCCCAGAGTTCACTGTCAGAGCTTCTTGAGTTTTGCTAAGTTTTCAGTTATTAAATTCTTTTCAACTCGCTCCGGCCGAAGCTGCCAGGAAACGCCCAGACTCTCTAAAAGAGGCATTCTCCTAATCTTGAAATCACTGGGAAAATTCCTGAGCATCTGTTAAATATCTTCTCCTCCCTAATCTGCTCAAAACTAACAGGAAGAAAATGCTGGAACTTTTCTTAAAGTGGTAAGAGATGTTAAAGAGGGATTTGACATCGCCATAGTGGCAAGGCTAGAAAATGGAGACAAATTAAGTATGTCCTAAGACATCTCTTGAGCAACCCTCAGTCCTAAGATGTCCTGCCCCTTTAGATGGAGTGAGATGGTGTGTGCAATAATCTTAACCTCTAACTCGTGTGTGTGTGTGTGTGTGTGTGTGTGTGTGTGTGTGTGTTGCTCTGTCACAGTGAGTGTGGGTAGAGGTCATGATGATGGAGAGAGGAGCCTGGTCAGGGAGGAAGAGGGCACTGTGATCTGAAATGGGCCAGGAGAACACTGGGAGTGGAAGGGTACAAGACAGAGCGACAAGAACAGCAGCAAGGAAGAAGAGTTACAAAAGGGCATAATGGAATCTGCCAGTTGTCTGAAACACAGCAGTAGGGCCTGGGGGTGGGGATGCCTACTCAATCCCTTAAACGAACTTCCAGCCTACATGTCAGCAAGGACCAGAGCTGAGCAAGCAACCATCCCTACTCAACCATGCCGACCAGTCACAACCCAGACCCACGTCTTCCTGCCTTGTTTAACTCCAATTTGGAGTCAGCATTGAAATGAGTTCTAGAACTCTCTCTCACACTGATGTGTCCTCCCCTCTCCGTGAGACCTGCTTTTAGGCCTTAGTTGTTTCCACTGTGTCAAAGGATCTGATGACCATCTGAATTGCCCAAAAAATGGGACTTGCAGATGGCTTCATGCTCTCCCACTAACACTAAACTCAGTCCCTCCCTTCCAAGTGTCAGTCCCACCGGCAGGAGATCAGGGTACTCCACTCTGAAACTTACCTGAAGACTATGCTAGCCAAGATAGTCCACATGTAAATGGGACTCTCATGCCTCCCATTTCTAATGAAACTCTGGCCTTCATTTCTTCATTATAGATGTCGGTGGATTTCCTTTGTAAAGGCGTCTGCTCTGCCTTCTGAGAAACAGCACTCTCATCTGTACAACCTTACAGAACAATGACCCTTCGTAGCTTACATCCTAAGACCCTTCTCACAACTTACCTCAGAGCCCAACCTTCTTCCTTTACTCTCTCACCCTCGGGAGCGGGTCCAAGGTCTCCGTGAGTGTGCACTCAGCCTGTGTAACTGCATTCTCTTCTTCCTCTTGAACTTGCCCTTTACCAACTTAATATGCAAGTCCTAGTGACTAATCTTGAAAAAATAAAGGGGGGTTTCCTCCTTCACATATACTGATGAGGATTCTCTGGAATAGGTGTGACCTGTGCCATCCATTCACACAATACGTTGTTGATCTTTAAACCAAACTCTGATAGTCTAAAACATTGCATTGACTTCTAAGATTAAGTGGGTTTTTTTGTTGTTATGTTGTTGGGATGTCCTCCTCCTCCTCCTCCTCCTCCTCCTTCTCCTCCTCTTCCTCTTCCTCCTTTTCCTCCTCCTCTTCCTCTTCCTCCTTTTCCTCCTCCTCTTTCTCCTCCTCTTCCTCCTCTTCCTCTTCCTCCTCCTCCTCTTCCTACTCCTCCTCTTCCTCTTCTTCTTCCCCCTCCCCCTCCCCTCCTCCTCTCCCTCCTCTTTCCCCTTTTCCTTTCTCCTCCTTCTCCTCTTCCTCCTCTTCCTCCTCATCTTCATTCTCCTTCCCCTCCTCCTTCCTCTTCTTGGTACACTTCATACTCTCTATCCACAAAAACTCACCTATTCATTAGAAAATGTATTGGAAGGCGTGGCACCTTCCATCCCTCACAGGCTTGACTGAGTTTGAGCATGAGGGACGGGACGCCTGGTGATCTTGTCCTCCACCCAGGAGCTTGCATCTCTCCCAGCTCATCTCTCCCACTATCGTCCCATCCCGCACGTGTCCTGTCCGTGCTCCAGTTTGTGACTCTTCTTCACCCACTCAGACTTTTTGTTAGTGATTTGGCCATCTGACAAGCCAGCAAAGTACTAGCAGTGTAATTCTGAATCACTGTCCATTGTCCCTACATGCAAAGAAATCTGTCTTGTGTCCTACAGAGAAAAATATTCTTCAGTGCTCATGGACAATATATGTATACATCCATAATAAACTTTGCACCTTCTATTATCTCTCTTCTCTCTCTTCCTCCCTCTCTCTCCATCTCTCTCAACAATTCATAATTGATTTTATTGTGCCATTTAGTGATATTTAAGAAAGCATACGAGTAAAAAAAATTAGGATGAATTTAGTTATCATGTCATGCCAACTTAACATGAAAATAGAACTGCATTTCCTTTATGAGAGGGTTGTTGGAATTGCTCAGTATGGATCCCACGGCTTGTCTGTGCACACGTATCCTGCTCGGGCCAGAACCGTGTAGCACAGCTCGGCACAGGCTGGGCAGTTTTTATTTCATCCCTGCCTTCAGCTTGAGGAAGGACAAATTGAAAGGAAAAGGAGCCACAGGTTTCTCTTTTGCTCTCTCTTGCGATGCCATCATTTTTAGAGGAAGTTATTGACTAATGGAGAAGTGATCAGAGTAAGAGGAGACACTGTAGCTTGCCTGGTAATTCGTTGTGTTTATGATATTGCTGCTGTCATCCTACATTGCAAGTTCTCAATCAAGTGGAAGCCTGGCTTGGGAGCCTCAGCCCTGGGGCATCAGCTGCCCTGCCATCCCGATGGGTAGGAGGAGCCTCACTCCCAATCTCCAGATCACTGGAGCACTCCTAATCTCACCGAATTCCCACACATCATTATACACACTGTAATTGTGTATACTTGGGGCATTACCAATACCACACAAGGAACAACAGACATGCCTATTCTGTAGATATCTTTTCTTCATAGGTTATATTGTCCCATCAGACTTCATATTCAAAACATAAGTTTAAAAAAAGAATGTGTTAATTACCAAGAATTTTCAAGATGATGATGGCAAAGCGATAAACCAAGTGCGTAGGGTAGTAGGAAACTTAGGCTAGTCAACTCCTGTTACTAGAGAAAATTACTTGAGGTCAAAAAGAAGGGAGGGGTCATTTAGCTCCGCTGAGGTTCACTGCTAAAACCAGGTCTCGGGGTGCGGGGAACAGTGAGTTGAGCATGTATGTTACATAAGTGTTTACAGCATGTACCAGAGGCTTGTGAGACACTACAACTATAGTCCCACAGTCTGCTTGGAGGGTGTGTATGAAATCACCTACAGACCTTTCACTTAGCACTCCTAAAAGCCCTTCCACTTTCTAACTATGTCTATAACCCAAGGACTTTTGGGGGATATTAACCCTATGTGAACCACAGCACAACCAAGGAGGACATACATCTGTGAAACTAACCCAGACACCCAGCCCCAGCTAAGCCGTAAACCTGCAATCCATGCGTGACTTCTAGTGTTACTTATAGAAGATAATAATCTTAGCAATGAAGTTTAAGAAATAAGGATCCTCTTCCTAGATAATAATGAGCCCTTGAAAGAGTGGAGGCATCATTCACCTTGGTATTTGTCAGACATCAAAAAAGGAACTCCGGACTTAACTTGGGTTTAACTGAACACATTGTAGAAATGCACTACAGAGCACGTTGAGAACTGAGGTATAGGTCAGCAATAGAGAACTCGCCTCATGGAGGAGGATCCAAGATCGATCTCCTGTATCACCCACATATGATTGATTACACATACACTCACACACACATGTGCACACTATCACACACACATGTACACATACAAACACACAGGCACATACACATTTACACACACGTGCACACACAATTCACACACATGCACACACTCACACACATATGTGCACACACTCATATTCATACACACACTCATACATATATTCACACACACTCAAACACATACTTATACACTCACACACATGTGCACACACTCACACAATTCACACACATGCACACACTCACACAATTCACACACATGCACACACTCACACAATTCACACACATGCACACACTCACACAATTCACACACATGCACACACTCACACAATTCACACACATGCACACACTCACGCACACGTGTACACACACTCATATTCACACATACACACTGGCACACACACTCATACATATATTCACACACTCAAACACATACATATACACTCACACACGTACACACACACACTCACACATATACACATTCACACACAGGCACACACACTCACACACACATGTGCACACACACTCATACAATTCACACACATGCATACACACGCATGTACACATACTCATACTCACATACCCACACACTGGCACACACAATCATATATACATTCACACACACTCACACACATATATATACACTCACACACACAAGTACACACACTCAAACACACATGTACACACACTCACAGACATGTACACACACACTCACACATATACACATTCACACACATGCACACACACTTACACACATGTACACACACTCACACACATGTACACACACTCATACACACATTCACACACACACACACACACTCACACACACACTCACCCATTACAACCCAAGGCCTGACCCTGAGTTCAGAGCCACACAGAAAAGCTCTGCTCTATGAAATACATCTTTAGAAAGAGTTGAGCATCAGCAGGATTTTCTAAATCAATGGTGTCCACGGGGAATGACTGGGAGAAGAAAGGAAGTCTCCAGAAAGATGTTCAAAGCCAGAAGCATGAGGTGGGAGTTTAGAGGTAAACAGAACATGAAAAGGAAGGGAAAGAACACATGCTAGAAGCAGCAGCAGGGGAGCTTTGGGAATGAGGGAGTGTGGAAGGTTCCTGGGAGGCGCTGTTATTTGAACCCCACAGGCAAGGCTGAGAGTTGAAACTTCAGGAAAAAAACCAAGAGGAAGAATTTGCCAGAAACTCTGACAACAGAGCCTCAGGAGGAATAGCCTAGAGGATCTGAAACAGCAGCAGAAGGCTCTGAAGGGAGGATAAAAGGGAGAGGCAGTGACCAGGAGCCAGACATGGGTATTGATTGATTGACGTCCTCACAGATTTGATTATTGCTTTTCCATTGTTGTAATAAAACATGCTGCCCAAAGCAACTTAAGGAAGAAAGCATCTGTTTGACGTATGGATCGAGAGTGACAGAGTTCACCGGGAAGGGGAGTCATGGCAACCGTCTGGGAAAGCGTGATGGCAGGAGCAGGAGACTGGCGGTTAACTTTTTCATTCACACACAGTAAGCTGAGGGAAAGAGAGAACAGAAATTGAGGTGAGGCTACAAATCCTCAACTCCCACTTACAAGTCCGAGTTCCCTATTCTTCCCAAATAGCACCAGCAACTGGGAACCAAGTGTCCGAACACACGAGCGAGCAGATGGAGGGACTTTTCTCATTCAAGCTTCCATATACTGCTAGAACATTTGTGCATCTTTTGTTTACAGTGGAATGCAGTTACAAACATGGGTGCTAGAGGACAGGCTCTCAGGGGGTCCCTCTGGTCTGGCCCCCACTGACGCGCCCTCCACTCCAATGAGGGAGGCCATAATTCGCTATCAACCAACTGAAAGCTCTGGACTGAAAAGGGCACTGCGTCACTATCTACAAGATAGATGAGGGGGAATTGCCTGTCACTCAAGTTTCTCTTTATTGCTGCCTTGACGTAAGCAAGTCGTCATGTTGCGAAAGCCAGGTAGTGAGTAACAAAGGTTATAACCTGAGACTCAAAGGCAGGAAACTACAGCCCTGAGTCAGATAAGGCAAAGAAACTGAGTACTGCCAATAACCATGTGACCTCCCTCCCGTGACTCAGATAGGACCCCACCTGGCACTGAGACCTTGACTAGAGCTGCACAAAACCCTCATTCTGTGCCTGGAATCCAGAGAGCATGTTTTTATCATGGTTACTCTCCAGAACTTGATGGTAAGACGCTGTCTGTCGTTGAAGACACCACACCGTTGGTTGGTCACAGGACGTAATGAAACCCAACTGGGGTTGACTGGGAAGTATCCTCTCTACCTGCTGACCTGCACAACACCAGAAGTTGTGTTGCTGGGTGAGGAGTCACTAGCACTTTCCATAACTGTGAAGACTCCTAACTATAACACCCACCTCCTGGGCAAGATATGCCCTGTACTAAAGCTGATATTGATGACTTATTTAATATTTACTAAGTGGTTTGTATGTTCCAGGCATGGTTCTGAGTCCTGGAAATGTATAAGACTCTAACTTCATTCAATGTACATCATCGCTCGTCATCTCCCATCTCAAAAGGCGAAGGCAGAAAACTGTGCATGGATCTTGCCAGAACAGAGTGGATCCAGGAGGGTGGCCTGCTGAACTATTTACAATTGTTTCTCAGTATTCGAGTCTTTGAATTATGAAAAGTAACAGTGAGGTGGACTAATCCGTCGCAAGTGGATTTAGTTTGGAAGTGGAAGTCATGCTGAAGAGCGCAGAAGTCCCGGGTGGTTTTGGCTAATTCAAGGAGAAAGCTGAGGAAGAAATTCTAGGTTCATTACTAAGATAGCAAATGGGTCGTATATTAATTAACTGGAAAAAAAGAGATGTCATATTTAGACCTCATGGCTGCAGCCCCACTCCTGCCTGTTACTTTTGAAAATAGGCTCTTTAATTGGAGTCAAGAGCATGGCTTCCAGGTATTAGATTGATCATCCCAATGGCTGAGGAGAGGAACAACTCATATGTGCCCTTGCTTTCTAACCTGCTGTCTGGAGCATGAATCACGTCTGAGAAGGGTACAGTTTACTTTACATAGGATCACCGATACAAGACATCATTCTGATATTTTGTGGCATGATAATTTGTAGCAGAAAATTCAGCTTGGATTACAGGTTGAGATCCACCTCACTCAAAGATAATGAGACGGCCCAGTGGTTACACTGCTTGCTACAAAACCCAGTTCAGGTCCCCAGCACTCATACACAAGGTGGTCTCAGGGAGCGAGGAAGATGGGAACAGAGAGGCCCTGGGATTTGCTATCCTGCTAGTGGAGCCAAACAGTGAGCCCTAAGTTCATTGAAAGCCATCTCAAAATCTGCTGTGGAGAGTGATAGAAAATAACACCAATATCAATCTATGGTCTCCATATGCTCATGCATGGGCTAGCATGGCTCCAGACATGTGTACACATACATACATGCAATACATACAAGAAGAAGAAGGAGAAGGAGAGGGAGAGAGGGAGAGAATGAGAGTGAGAAAGGGAAAGGGAGAGAGGGAGAGAGAGAGAGAAAGAGAGAGAGAGAGAGAGAGAGAGAGAGAAAGGGAGAGAGGGAGAGAGGGAGAGGGAAAGGGAGAGAGGGAGAGAGAGGGAGGAGAAGAAGAGGAGGAGGAGGAAGAGGAAGAGGAAGAGGAGGAGGAAGAAGAAGAAGAAGGAGGAGGAGGAGGAGGAGGAGAAGAAGAAGGAGGAGGAGGAGGAGGAGGAGGAGGAGGAGGAGGAGGAGGAGAAGAAGAAGAAGAAGAAGAAGAAGAAGAAGAAGAAGAAGAAGAAGAAGAAGAAGAAGAAGAAGAAGAAGAAGTAGAGGAAGACTTAGTCAATACCAGCTCCCAAGAGTGGCCAACTATAATTCCAGCAACAGTAACTATCCAAAGAAGGTGGAGACAGAAGCACAATGATCAACAGGTATTTTCCAGAATTTCAGAAAACTAGAACTCTTAATGTCACCTCATCATTTTGGCACAGTTCCTGATGACATGTTTTCAGGATTTCATAATGTGCTTTCTATTGTTTTCTTTTCCAATTCTTCTGCTTCTATTTCATTGGTGCTAAATCTACACCCCCCACTTGACCTCCACTGTCCCTAATGTACTAAGTTTGTGCACTAATTGTCTGGCTTTTTGTCTGTTTTTGCCTCATCCTGTATTATTTTCCTCTCTGAAGTGGTTTGGATCGGGAAAGTTTACCAATGCTCATCTGTCAATGACTAGGTCCCCAACATTGCAACACTCAGAGATGGCATTTGGTACTTGACAGCATCCTGAGGGCTCTCTCCTCCTCAATAGATTGATTCCATTGACAGTTTCATGATATGATGGGCCTTTGGCAGGTGATAGATACAGGAGATGCAGCCTACTGGGAAGGTTAAAGGACACAACTTTTAAGTATTCTTTTATTGGATAGTTTCTTTATTTACATTTCAAATATTATCCCCTTTCCTGGTTTCCCCCTCCCTGAAACCCTCTATGCCATCCCCCCTTCCCCTGCTTTACTGAGGCATCTGTCAAGCCTTCATAGGAACAAGAACCTCTCCCTCTCATTGATGCGTGACAAGGCCATCCTCTGCTATATATGCAGTTGGAGCCATGGGTCCTTCCATGTGTACTACTTGGTTGGTGGCTTAGTCCCTGGGAGCTCAGGGGGTCTGGTTGGTTGATATTGTTGTTATTCCTATGGAGATGCAAACCCCTTCAGCTCCTTCAGTCCTTTCTCTAACTCCTCTATTGGGGACCCTGTGCTCAGTCCAATGGTTGGCTGTGAGCATTTGCCTCTGTATTTGTAAGGCTCTGGCAGGGCCTCTCAGGAGACAACTATATAAGGCTCCTTTCAGCAAGCATTTCCTGGCATCCACAATAGTTTCCGAGGTTTGGTGACTGTATATGGGATGAATCCCCAGGTGGAGCAGTCTCTGGATGGCCTTTCTTTCAGTCTCTCTCTGCTCTACATTTTGTCTCCGAATTTGCTCCCATGAGTATTTTGTTCCCCTTTCTAAGGACTGAAGCACACACATTTTGGTCTTCCTTCTTCTTGAGTTTCATGTGGTTTGTGAATTGTATTGGGTATTCAGAGCTTTTGGGATAATATACACTTATCAGTGAATGCATACCATGTGTGTTCTTTTGAGACTGGGTTACCTCACTCGACGAATTTTCAATTGAGGAATATTGAATGGCCAAGAAACACCTAAAGAAATGTTCAACATCCTTAGTCATCAGGGAAATACAAATCAAAACAACCCCGAGATTCCACCTCATACCAGTCAGAATGGCTAAAATCAAAAACTCAAGTGACAACAGATGCTGGCAAGGATGTTGAGAAAGAGAGAGATTCCTCCATTATTGGTGGGATTGCAAGCTGGTAAAACCACTCTGGAAATCAGTTTGGTGGTTCCTCAGAAAATTGGACATAGTACTACCTGAGGACTCAGTTATACTACTCCTGGGCATATACCCAGAAGATGCTCCAACATGTAATAAGGATACATGCTCCACTATGTTCATAGCAGCCTTATTTATAATAGCCAGAAGTTGGAAAGAACTCAAATGTCCCTCAACGGAGGAATGGATACAGAAAATGTGGTACATTTACACAATGGAATACTACTCAGCTATTAAAAATGAGGAATTCATGAAATTCTTAGGCAAATGGTTGGAGCTAGAAAATATCATCCTGAGTGAGGACACAACTTTTAAAACAGCATATGAGTGTTTTCCTGGCTGGTTTTGTGTGCCAACTTGACACGGGCTGGAGTTATCACAGAGAAAAAAGCCTCTCTTGAGGAAATGCCTCCATGAGATCCAGCTGTAAGGCTTTTTCTCAATTAGTGATCAAGGGTGGGAGGACCCATTGTGGGTGGTGCCATCCCTGGGCTGGTATTCCTGGGTTCTATAAGAGAGCAGACTGAGCAAGTCAGGGTAAGCAAGCCAGTAAGAAACATCCCTCCATGGCCTCTGCATCAGCTCCTGCTTCCTGCCCTATATGAATTCCTGTCCTGACTTTCTTTGGTGATGAACATCAGTGTGGAAGCGTAAACTGAATAAACCCTTTCCTCCCCAACTTGCTTCTTGGTCATGATGTTTTGTGCAGGAATAGAAACCCTGACTAAGATAAGTGTAAATGCAAGGCTGCGGAGATAGCTCAGCCAATAAAGCAGTTATCACACTGTTAGAGTCCGTCGGAAGACCCCCCACTCAATAAGGCCACAGAGACCGGAATCGCTGCAATCCACAAGAGGTTTAATGTTTCAATGTACATTGAGGTCCCCCAGCACTCAGGCAAGAGGAGACCACGAACTCACAAAGCATACTCTTTTTATAAACTTTTTTGGCGGGGAGTCCAGAGGTCGCCTGAGTTGGACGGCTGTGATTGGTTACCCTGAGCAACATTTAAAATTATTGGTCAACTCGAATGGGGAGGTTGTCTCTGCCATTCAGCCCTGTCCTGCCCACCTTGTGGTATTTGTGGTATTTCCTGGCATTGTCTTTCAGTCACTTCCCTCTCTATCCTAACCCTAGGCAGAGTAGTTTTGTTTAGCCCATTTCTGTATCTGTCCTTACCCCAGGCAGTCATGGACGGATTGGCAAGTTCCTGTCCGGCTGTGTCCCCCCTTGGTCGTGGGGAGCTAGTCTGCTGTTTCTGACAGGGTTCTCACAACACAAGCACGGGACTTGAGTTTGGTCATTTTTTAAAAGGAAGTCAATCATGCAGGCATGATGGCGCATGCTTGTAATCCCCATTGGAGGAGGAGACAATGGGTCCTGTTGTGTGGTAGTTTTTGCCTAGATAAAATCCAGGCTCAGGACATAGAAACAGGAGCATGGAAGAGTCCATTAATACGGGATATTAAAAGGAAGGTAAACCAGCTGGATGCTCTAAGAAGAGGTGAAACATTGCTCCTTGCAGAGAAGCTCCTTGAGCTCAGGAAGTAGACAACACACTGGTTTCAGGAAAACCCTGAAACTGAAGATTTAGTAGCATCTCCTTCCCTAAGAGTGTATAAACAGTAACTGCTGGTAGAAATCCTCAGATGGCCCTGGCTTCCTCGAAATGACTCAGACCAGCTTCTAGGAAAAGCAGAGGTGAGCTGAGTTTCCCGGCAGAGGCTCAGACCACGTAAGCTTCCTGAAAGAGGCATTCCCAACCTGGTGAGCTGCCCACTGGTTGTACAATATACTAGATTTCTAGCTTTCAGGAGCCATCACCCATGCCCAGGTAGGCTTATAGTAACACAGCTGTCTTAGTTAGGGTTTTACTGCTGTGAACAGACACCATGACCAAGACAAGTCTTATAAAGGACAACGTTCAACTGGGGCTGGCTTAGAGGTTCAGAGCTTCAGTTGATTATTGTCAAGGCAGGAACATGGCAGCATCCAGGCCGGATGGTGCAGGAGGAACTGAGAGTTCAACATCTTCATCTGAAGGCTGCTAGTGAAAGACTGACTGGCAGGCAGCTAGGGTGAGGGTCTTGAAGCCCACACCCACTACTCCAACAAGGCCACACCTCCAAATAGTGCAACTCCCTGGGCCAAGCATATATAAACCATCACAACAACTTTCTTTGACTCATTTCTGTTTCTATATGCAACCCCTCACCAATATTCCTATAAGTAAACCCACTTCACAGTTGCAAGATATTTCCTAGCCATTCACATTGAGGCAGTGAGAGGCCAGTGATTGGAGGAGAGAGAGAAGGAGGAGCTAAGAGAAGTGAGGGGTGGAGAGAGAGAGGCTCGGTAGCTGAGACTAGTGGAGCAGAGCAGGAGAGGTAGACATCCAAATGACTTCAGATGTATTCCTGGTGTTTTGGAGAAGTTAGAAATATTGGGATAATACTTTATCATTGTAATTTGGCATTATGTAATTGGGAGTTTTATATACATAAATATATTTGGTTAACTATTCAAGTTTAAGAGTCATGCTTTACCGGATACTTGGAAGGAGTGGTGCAGAGGCCTGGCGGATTTGTATTATTAATTAATTATTACCCACTACACTTCACCATGTTAGACTCTGGTTATGGTATCTTTACTTCTCTCTGTTCTTGCTTCCCTAACTGGGGTCAGTAGTCATTTTTTTTTCATGCATCCCTGGAGTTAGTACCATACAACAATCCCTTATGCTTCCTCTCTTAGCCCAAAGCAAAATCAAAAAAGGCAAACTAAGAAAAGCTAGGCTCTGATTATCTGAGGTGAGCTTCTTAAGCACCCGGAGTCCAGGGTTAGAGTTCCTTATCTCAGAGAAGGAACCAGAAACTGGGGTTGATTCTTTGGCTGTACTGGAAAAATAAACAAAATTAGCAATAATACAGAAAGAAGTGCAATGTCATTTGCTTAAAGTTCACTCCCACAGCACATTGTATACCCTCTGTCCAGTACTCAAAAGGCAAGAGTACCCTTTGGGACAGTTTCTGTGAGGCACCAACCCTGTCTTTCTGTCTGCCTTTTTCTTCACCAATGGCATACCCTCCCCAAAACTACCAGAGCTCAGTGCACACTTGCGCAGTAAACCACACAGACCTTTCCTTTGCGAATGAAAAGGTTTGCAGGAGCCTTGTTGGGATCCTCTTTCATCTCCATTTCTTTATTTTAAGCTTTATTTGTTTAATTTTTGTTCACGTCTATTCATGTAAGCCTTCTTCCGGGACAACCAGAAGAGGGTGTCAGGTTTGCGGAGTTGCAGGCCACGATAGGCAATGTGAACCAGCAATGTGAACCAAGTGATGTGGGTGTTGGAAACTGAACTCTGTCCTCTGCAAGAGCAGATACTCTCAAGCACAGAACCTTTCCTGCTGCCCCCTACTTAGCCTTTCTTACGGCTTCCCATATACAATATGATTTGAGAGCTGGCATTTCCCCCATCTTAATTAGTAAAATTTAATCTATGGATTTAGTTTCACACACCGGGACCTCCAGAGAGATCTGACAAGTAACACTAGTGTCTATTGAGCTCTATTTCAGGCTGCTAGAGACTGGGTTTCAGCCCCTAGGATTCACGCGTTTAAGTATGCCAGAACGTGAAACTCCTGGAGACGGGGCCCTTAAAAGATGTGATTCAGTCAAAATGCAGCCATTTGCGGGCCTACGTCTGAACTGGCTGATGCCCTTGTAAGAGGAAACAGGCACACAAAGAGACAGCAAGGATTTGCGCATGCACCGTGGGAAAGGGATGGACTCTGAAAGAATGGCGGCCGGCAAGCCAGGAGAGGAGAGGCCTCGGGAAAAGCCATGTGGGTTGACTTGCCACTGTTTGCAGCCTAAGACTCAAGCAGTATTTAATACCCTAAGTATCAACCATACGTGGTTGAGCGTGGAATTCAGTTCCTGCGCTCTGCCTTCCTCCAGAGGCCACACGCTGAACCACCAAGCTCTCCGGCGCCTCTCCTCACAGAATCCTTTACACGGTGTTCACACATCGGCTTTACTTCTTTTCGTATCTTCTTTTTTAATCTTTTTGTGTAGTTGAAGGCAGGGATCACAGCGTCTGGAAATAAATGAGCAAAGTGGTCAGAGCCTCTGTTTCCTCTGTTCTTCGGTGAGTGTGTTTATTTGTTCGGATTCTTATACAGTGGAAGCAACCGCACTCATACTGAGAGAGAGGGAAGGGGGGGAGAATATCCACTACCCCTCCCCTCTGGTAGTTTGAATTCTCTGTGAGGCAGATAAAATGGCTCTCTGGGTCATCTGTACACCTTACCACTCAGGGCCGAGACCAAGCCTTTGGGTGTTCTTCCCAGAAGCCTCAAGGAAGACCCCCTTCCTCCTCAGTTTTCTGTTTCAGATTCCACAGCTAGAACTCTGTGGCCAAGGGCACAGAACAGAGATAAACTGGTTCTCAAGAGATAAGTAGATCCTTGTGCCATCTCAGAACTCCGAGACTCCACGAGTCTCCGGGCAAGGGGCGGGCCGGGGTGGGGGGGAAGGGGAGGGGCCGTGCTTCATAAAGTGGCTTTAGAGGTTTCCTGATGCTGGCGGATCTGAAGTTAGTGTTCAGGAGGAGTGGCATTCCTGTTTGGAGGATGAGACGTGTGTAAGAGGCAGAGTACCTGGGAGGCTCTGCTAGTGCATGATAAATACAGAGGGGGACACTCTCAGCCAGCCCTTGAACTGAGCACAGGGTCCCCAACGGAGGAGTTTGAGAAAGGACCCAAGGAACTGAAGGGGTTTGTAGCGCCATAGGAGGAACAACGATATGAGTCATCCAGTACTCCCAGAGCTCCCAGGGACTAAACCATCAAACAAAGAGTACACATGGAGGGACCCATGGCTCCAGATGCATAGGCAGCAGAGGATGGCCTTGTTGGACATCAAAGGGAGGAGAGGCCCTTGATCCTGAGAAGGCTCGATGCCCCAGTATAGGGGAATGCCAGAATAGGAAATAAGGAGTGGGTGGGATGGTGAGCAGGGGGAGGGGGGATGGATTAGGGGGTTTTCCGGTGGTGGGAGGGGGAAACAGAAAAGAGGACAACATTTGAAATGTAAGTAAAGAATATATCTAATAAAAATAAAAAAAAAGTAAGAGAAAAATCTCTTAACATATTTCACTTTCCCAGAAGCTGAAGATATCAGGATCTCTACCCTTCTGGAGCAAAATGCCCCCTTAAGCAAGTCTGGAGATCCTGCTGAAACCCTAACACAGTGCAGGGTCAGTGAGTGTGACAGACACCTGGCTTTTGTCAGCAGTCAGTGAAAATTACGCTTAGATTGTGCCGCACACTAATGTGAGACAGGACTCAGCACACATTTGAGGCTCTTCCTGGGAGCACCTAACCCTTATCTTAGACTTCTAAAGAATTCATATGGGGAGATAATTAAGATCAAATCCCTTATTGGTAGATCAGGCGGGGTGATACGTTCTCGTGGCGTTCAGTTTCATTGCTGGGAGGAAGGGTGGTGGGGAAGGGACCTTGCTGAGATATAGAACCCCCCGTGGCTGAGGCTCCTAAAAGACTCTGTTTACTCCTGTGATTGCTCACAGCTCACGACTTACCCAGCAGCCTCAGCGAATCCAGCGAGCACTCGATGTTTACTTTTTTTTTTTAATTTAATTTAATTTTATTTTTTTAATTTACATTCCAAATCACTTCCCCTTTCCCGTTTCCTCC
Source organism: Tokudaia tokunoshimensis (assembly GCA_036184795.1). Taxonomy (NCBI): domain Eukaryota; kingdom Metazoa; phylum Chordata; class Mammalia; order Rodentia; family Muridae; genus Tokudaia; species Tokudaia tokunoshimensis. Next base: position 6,779,268 of record BTHU01000011.1, on the reverse strand, counting down.
CTCCCCGAAAGTCCCATAAGCCCCCTTCCCTCCCTCTTTTCTCCGTTCAACCCCCTCTCATTACTCTGTCCTGGCGTTCCCCTACATCCAGTCTTTCCAGGACCAGGGGTCTCTCCTTCCATCTTTTTAGAAATCTATTGATATGCTGATTGTGTCTAGGGTATTCTGAGATTCTGGGTCAATATCCCCTTATCAGTGACTTCATACCATGTGTGATCTTTTGTGATTGGGTTACCTCACTAAGGATGATATTTTCAAGTTCTGATGCAGAAGAATGCAAATTGACCCATCCTTATCTCCTTGCACTAAGCTCAATTCTAAGTGGATCAAAGATCTCCACATAAAACCAGACACACTGAAACTAATAGAAGGGAAACTAGGGAAGAACCTTGAACATATGGGCACAGGGGAGAATTTCCTGAACAGAACTCCAATAGCTTATACTCTAAGATCAAGAATAGACAAATGGGACCTCATTAAATTACAAAGTTTTTGCAAGGCAAAAGACACCGTCAAAAAGACAAAGCGGCAACCAACTAACTGGGAAATGATCTTTACCAACCTTACATCCGACAGAGGGCTAATATCCAAGATATACAAAGAACTCAAGAAGTTAAACTCCAGAGAGGCAAGTAACCCTATTAAAAAATGGGGTACAGAGCTCCACAAAGAGTTCTCACCTGAAGAATATCTAATGGCTGAGAAGCACCTAAAGAGATGTTCATCATCCTTAGTCATTAGGGAAATGCAAATCAAAACAACCCTGAGATTCCATCTCACACCAGTCAGGATGGCTAAGATCAAAAACACAGGAGACAGCAGTTGTTGGCGAGGATGTGGAGAAAGAGGAACACTCCTCCACTGCTGGTGGAATTGCAGGCTGGTACAACGATGTTTACTTTCTGACCGCGGCAACAGGAACGGACAGACTGTTCTGTGATAGGAGACTCTCAGTCACATCATTGGCCCAGCAAAGGGAAACGGAAGTCCAAGGCAGCCACCTAGCTGTCAGGCGAGCTCGCGGGTGCTCAGGTGTTCTGCGGGATTGCGGCGGAAAACAATGGCTTTGCCTCCGCTGCCGCAGCAGAATGACTTTTAGCACGCAAGCTTTTGTGCGGCTAAGCTGAGAAACGCCAGCTGTGACAGCTCTCGGAAAAGGAACGAATTTGCATGTTCCTGGGTTGTAAGAGTCCTTTGGTTGTAGAAGAGGTCTGATAATGCTGTCAAGAGCCTGGCAGACAGAGCGGCACCCAACTGCACCAGATCCTCTCGGTGTGGCTGACAGCAAACATCGCAGTCAGCAAGGGATCAAAGGGTTGGGAATATCTCCAGCAAAAGTACGGAAAAACACAAAGAAGCCCTTATCTTGCTAAGTAGGCATCACCGAGAAGGGAAACATGCAGGAAGAAAGAAAATGATACTCAGACTTGTAAAACGACTGAAAAGGGAAAAGCAAGTATGCGCTCAGGTACAAGGTTTGGGGCCAGCAAAAAGGCCAGGAGTTGGGTGCAGAAGCAAGAAGAGGGGCGGACGGCTGGCCGGAGCCATCACAGTCACCAAGAGCATCAAGCCCATTTGCTGGCCATTTGCTTCTATAAATAGCTTTGAAAACACAAGGTGACTGCGCCGACTAGAATGGAGAAGGCACCTGTAACCCTCCCTTTGTATAGTAGCCTAAACAAGAGTTCCCAGGAAATTAGAATTTTCCCAAGAGTATTACACTGAGAGAGGGGAAAGACTGCAGACCAAAAGGGAGGCTGTCTCCCAGGAAGAGACGCCACACAGTTCTGGCAACCTGTCAGATGGTGGCAGGGCACCCTAAAGATGAACTTGGGTCAGGGGCGTCCCCTGGAACTCTTGGCTCCTTTTCCAAATCTGGCCACATTGAAATAATCTTCTCGTTCAGTTTTTCACTATTACTTTGTTTATTCATTGGCTTATTGAGGGCATGTGGCTAAGCATGGCTAGCTCAGGCAGCTAAGGCCCAACCTCTGACCTTTTACGACTCTGGTAACATCCCCAATACATGGATTCTTTGGTGAAGCATTTTTCACTGATGTGAAATGCAGGTATGTCTACACAGGAAGATAAGCCAAAGAAAAAGCAGGATGTGAAACGTAAAAGCAGCATGCGCGCCTGCGAGCGTGTGTGTGCGTGTGTGCGTGTGTGTGCGTGTGTGCGTGTGTGCGTGTGTGTGTGTGTGTGTGTGTGTGTGTGTGTAATTTCAGCACTTAGAAGGTTGAGGCAAAAGGACCAGATCAGGCATTCAGGGTTAGCCAGAGAAGCATAGCCAGACCTTTGTTCCAAATAAAAGGAGTAAAGAAAAGGGAAGGGAGAGAGAGTAGAAAGGAAGGAGGAAGAGACGAAGTGGAGAACAGGAAGAGGAGGAGGAAGGAGAGGAGGAAGAGAAAGATGTAGCTAACAACAACTAAAATAATCTCATCTAGAAATGTCGATGGCAAATAGTTGTTTTAAAAATGAAGTCTTCTTATCAGTGAGTGCATACCATGTGTGTTCTTTTGTGATTGGGTTACCTCACTCAGGATGATATTTGCTGAATGAAGTCTTCATTTTTTTTTTATCCTTTAAGATTTTTTTGTACATTTATTTTTTTCTTTTTCTTTTCTTTTCTTTTTTTATTGGATATTTTCCTTCCTTATTAACATTTCAAATGTTATCCCCTTTCCAGGTCCCCCCCTCAGAAACCCCCATCCTATCCCCCTCCCCCTGCTTCTAAAGGTGTTCCCCCACCCACCCACCCACTCCTGCCTCCCTGCCCTAGAATTCCCTAACATTGGGGCATCGAGCCTTCACAGTTCCATCCATTGCCTAAGAATTTCATGAATTCATTGTTTTTAATAGCTGAGTAGTATTCCGTTATGTAAATGCACCACATTTTCTGTATCCATTCCCCTGTTAATGCTCAGAATACCTAAGATACAATTCACAGACCACATGAAGCTCAAGAAGAAGGAAGACCAAAGTGTGGGTGCGTCGGTCCTCCTTAGGAAGGGGAACAAAATATAGGAGCAAATATGGAGACAAAGTCTCTGTGGAGCAGAGACTGAAGGAAAGGCCATCCAGAGACTGCCCCACCTGGGATCCATCTCATGTACAGTCACCAAACCCAGACACTATTGTGGTTGCCAAGAAGTGCTTGCTGACAGGAGCCTGCTATAACTGTCTCCTGAGAGGCTCTGCTAGAGCCTAACAAATTCAGAGGCAGATGCTGGCAGCCAACCATTGAACTGAGCATGGGGTCCCCAATGGAGGACTTAGAGAAAGGAGCTGAAGGGGTTTACAACCCCATAGAAAAAACAACAATATCAACCAACCAGAACCCCCCTCCCCAGAGCTCCCAGGGTCTAAACCACCAACCAAATACACATGGAGGGTCCCATGGCTCCAACCGCATATGCAGCAGAGGATGGCCTTGTTGGACATCAGTGGGAGGAGAGGCCAACCAAGGGGTCCTGTGAAGGCTCGATGCCCCAATGTTAGGGAATTCTAGGGCAGGGAGGCAGGAGTGGGTGGGTGGGTGGGGGAACACCTTTAGAAGCAGGGGGAGGGGGATAGGATGGGGGTTTCTGGGGGGGGGACCTGGAAAGGGGATAACATTTGAAATGTTAATAAGGAAGGAAAATATCCAATAAAAAAAGAAAAGAAAAGAAAAAGAAAAAAATAAATGTACAAAAAAAATCTTAAAGGATAAAAAAAAATGAAGACTTCATCAAATGCACCAGATAATTCCGGGTGTATAAACAAAGAAGCAATGGTTCTCCTCGAAGGGAGACTACATCTTCAGGAAGAATTTTAAAGTGTTTAAAACTTAAGTCCCTAATGTTTTGACTTACATAAAATTTGTCCTAAAAAATTACTGGACTCCCCTGGAAAAAAGCAGTGACTAAAAAACCTGAACTCACAGATGTGGAGGGGTTGGGATGTTTCCTGTCTTCTAGGGACAACTCTGTTCTCTTTATCAGTCACTGTTGCCACCTAGGTCCTCTGTACATCACCTAAACATCTTTGTGACCTTAGGTGAAGGTCAGATGTACAAATAAACCCCTTACTTCTACAACCAAAACACTAAGAACACCTCCAGTCAGCTTCAGAGACACCCTCACTGATATTTCCAATGATGTCTTTGAAGAGTGTCTTATTTTATGATCTACTTTGTTCTGTTACCATAGAAACTTGACTTAACTATTACCACATTGAAACATGGAGTTTGGGAAAACCTGAATCTCTGTTTCTAGGCTATGGTCACTCGTGTTTGGTTCTTTAATAAACTATTTCTTTTCCCCTTTGAGATGAGAGTTGTGTTTTGGGTAGACAATATTCTTTTCAACCATGTAGCCTGAAGCCATCAGGGTCCAAAATAATCAGCTTCTACCACCAGTATCTTGTCATAAAGGTTAGGTGTGAGAAGGGGGCATTCCAGGCCAGGACATTTTCTGACATTGCACTTGCGTGATTAATTCAAATGCTTATTTCTAGTTTCAGTTCATATAGTCACCATCTGTCATAAAACTCTTCCATTTTTTTCACCTTGAAAGTGGTTTCCGTTTATTCCTTTTGAGATGCCAGAGAGCAGACTCAGGGTACTGCAGTCCCTGCGAGGTGAGCCTTTAGCAATGAGCTGTACACCACCCCTCCTCTTCTTACTTTTATTATGAGACGGGGTCTCTCTAAATTGTCCAAGCTAAGCTTGGACCTGTGGTCCTCCCCTTCGTAGACTTCCAAATAACCTGTATTCTAGGCCTGGATTCCAGTAACAGATGTCAATGTTTGATAGAAAAATCGTTTTCCGGGGTATGACACATTGCTCAGTAGTTAAGCGCACTTGCTGATCTCATAGAGGACCAGGTCTCAGTGACAGCACCCAAGTGGAGGCTCACAGCCATCTTCTACTCTGGTCCCAGGAGACCCAACACCCTTTTCTGGCTTCTTTGGGCACTGTAGGCACGTACTGCATATGCATACATACAGGCAAAACACCCGTGCATATTAAATAAAAGTAAATAAATCTTTAAAATAAAACGAACCAGTCTTTTTTCCAGTCTTCAGATTAAATACAAATACACAAATCACGATATCATAAAACATTGAATAAAAGTCTTAAAGGCTTAAATTTTTTAATTTTATTTATTTATTTTATTTTTTTTGTTTTTTGAGAAATGAAGCCGTGGGCTGGAGAAACGAGTCACGGGTTCAGACCACTTCCAGAGACCTGGCTGGGTTCCCAGCACTTACATGGCGATTCACAACCACCTGTACTCCAGTTCCAGGAATCTGAAGCCTTCCTCTGGTCTTCTCCAGCACCAGGAATGCATGCGGTTTACAGACAAACATGCAGACAAAGCAGCCATGTACATAAAAATAAGTAAATCTTTAAACAGAAATGAAGAAGTTCTGAGAGCTGCCCAGGAAGCCTTTTTTCTTTGAAGTACCGTGTGCTCCATCAGTTCTGGCTTCTGAGCTCTTGTCAAATCTTCCAGGGTCCCTAACGTACCCACTCACCAGCAAGCTTCACAAAAAAGGACCCGTGGTTGAGGGAGCATTGGAAGAACGTTGTGCAATTTTCAAGTCTAACACAAGAGGGCAGGTTTTCCTTTGTTGTAAACCTGACTCCGTCCACGAGTGATGGAGGGTCACTGCAGTCATTGCTAATTTGGAAACAGCCGATGGTACACAAAGTACTCAAAGTAAGCAAGTCATCAGAACGGTGACTTGGGCAGTGAAGTTGATATAATTTTAATAATAATAATAAAACAAAAAAGTCAAGCTCGTGCCTTCCCACCTGACATTGCTTACACATTACACCCCAAAGGTCAGACTTGTATTACTGTGGCAGAAAGCACAAATGGTTCCTGGCTTCTCCCCACTAACTGTAGCCCTTTTCTGACACACTATACCTGTTTGGATTGGGATTTTTGTTTTTTTACCTTTCATTTTGTTTTGTTTTGTTTTGAGACACCTTGACATACATGCCCTCTGGTTCACAGTTTCCCCCAAAGTTATTTTTAAGATCTCCTTTAATGACCTGCCAAAGCATAATTAAGTTCCCAGGGGCTATTTTCTGTTCCAACTGCCATTATGACCAAAGTCAAAGTATTGTCAGCACTCTTGTGGGTTTACTCCTCTGTAAATTCAACCAATAAATAATGGACACATGGGGGGGGGAATGGGCCTGTACTAAACAAATGTAGACTATTTCCTATGTTCTCATCGTTACCTAGGGAATCCATGTCACAAAATTATTTACCAACATTTACCCTGAGCTAGGAACCATCCAGAGATGACAAGGCAGGCCTGAGGATATGTGCTCATTGTATACCAATACTAGACCTTTTTATATAAAGGATTTGAGCATCCATGAATCATGGTACCCTGGGGAATCAGGGTCCTGGATCTGCCATAGATAGCTGGGGGATTCTAGTTATCTTTGTGGGGTTTTCCCTAGTGTGGTGGTTAATATATGCTTGGCCCAGGGAATGGCACTATTAGAAGGTATGACCCTGTTGGAGTGGGTGTGGCCTTGTTAGAGTAGGTGTTTCACTGTATGTGTGGGCTTTAAGACCCCCATCCTAGCTGTCTGGAAGTCAGTCTTCTCCTAGCAGCCTTCAGATAAAGATGTAAAACTCTCAGCTCCTCCTGCATTATGCCTGCCTGGATGCTGGCATGTTCATGCCTTTGATGATACTGGACTGAACCTCTGAACCTGTAAGCCAGCCCCAAATTAAATGCTGTCCTTTATAAGACTTGCCTTGGTCATGGTATCTGTTCACAGCAGTACAACCCTAACTAAGACACCTAGTGATGTTGCTCAGGCTCAGTTGCATGAGAACAACACTGGCCTGCCTGTGTCAACAGCTTACACTCTGGTTCCTTTCACTGGAGCCAGACTTCAGGCAGCGGGCATTGGTAGGCTCTACAGTGATGTATGTGAAGGTTTAGGGGAGTGAAAACTAGAAATCTTAATGTTCTACTTAGTATCTGTCAGCCATGGCCAGGAGCAGGGAAACTCATCTAGAGACCAAATAAAGCCAAAGCTCCCCGCTCGTGTCAGATAGCATAGAACCAAATTCTACCTCACGGAGACGTTGCTCACAATCTGAAAGGTTGCAGCCTGTGGTGAAACTTCATGGCAGGGACATCATATTTGATCTAGTTCATATTAAAACACACCCCAGTGGAAGTAGAATTTTCTGGTTGTGATGCAGACCTATGTGATGCTTGCTGAGGCAAGATTCGTGAAAGTATACAAGGAGTTTGGAGAGAGTATAAATAGGACTCAATGGACAGGGACAGGGCATTTGCATAGCTAGCTCTGCAACTCTTCATTAGGCTCCAGTCTTTGCTGATCTTCATGTTGAGAGAGCCCTGGCAGAGAATTCCTGTCATTCTGGCTGGTTCTGGTCATTCCCAGCAATTCATTCAAATTGAGCGGAGGCCTGGTGGTTTCTGCTGGCTCATGCTGTGCTGATTTGAGTTTGGTGACACTTTTGAACTGCACTGTTGGTAACCTGTCACTACTGAACTAGACTGCTGGTATACTGACAAACAGATATTGGAATTGCCCCCAAAGAACTACTTCTAAAACAAGTCTGCATCCCCTTGTCCTATTATCTTTTCTCCCCTGCCTTTGGATAGTGGGCTAGAAAGGGGGGTCACAGTGTTTTAAAGTCTTTAGAAAAATAGGTTTTGAAAAGTACAAGCCTACACCTCAGAGGCTGTACATAAAAAGTTCTGCTGTGAAGTTGATTCATTCATTTATTCACTCAAAAAAAAATACTTACATAGTACGCAGGGTGAACAAGCGCTGGAGAAATTGGAAGACTTTAACCTTGGTTTCTGCCATTGTGTTAATGAAGACAATAAGCCCCCTGGGGAAGAGGCTCTTTATGCATATGTCTCAGTTAACAACCCACATTTTCTGAATAAGGCGAGGTGCTTAACTATAAAGCCAACAAAGTGGTACTAAAGGGTGTATCACCTGACCTCAACCAAGTCCACATGCATGCTCTTACCCACCACCTCGCTGCCTCTAACTCCTTTTGGAATTCAACAAGATGGCTGGCCTTGGGGGCTTGAAGAATCCTTAGGATGCCTGGCCTTGAAAATGTGCCTAGAGAATCAGCACACTGACTGCTAAGGTATCTCTTCTCCTAGGTCAGTGATGAAGGAAACACATCACGCAGGGAGGAACTGTGAGGACATGTCAAAAAACACTACATGAGCAAGGGTGGAGTCTCCCTTTCTACCTTTACAATGGAGACCCAGTTCTAAAACTCACCCAAGAGCAGATTTTCAGAAGTACCTATATGTATGCATGTTTCAATATACCTGTATTGAACACCCAAAAGATGGAAATGAGTGCACACAACTTAGAAACCAGTAACCACACACACACACACATACACACACACACAAACCAGAATTGGAAAACATTTATTTTTATTTTCCTCCTTAAGTTTTCTCCTTGTTTGTTAATATAAGATGAACCATGTAAGATTTAAAATCATTCATTAAAAGTATTATAATTAACTATTAAATCCTAATCAAGATACACATCAAGGTCAGAGAATTTTGCATCTGGAATCAAACCGAATTCACAAAAGGCATCTGTTACGGGGCCTAATATCACCTTGGAATATCAGTCTTGTGAAATTGTTCCATGGAAACTGCACTTCATACACACAGTCCTTTTCTCACCCTGAGCATGTAAGCATATAAAGTGATTTGTTCCTTTTCCTTGAGGTTGAATGTGTCCCTGTCATTGAGAAGAATACCCTGAAATTCTCAGTGACATTTTCTGAGTTTATTTGCATAATATTCAATATAAGTAAATACCAACTCTTTCCTGTGTGAATTCATCCTACCTTTTGAGTTGGTTAAAAGCATTCCTAATTGATTTATTATGAGGTTAGAAAATTGGATTTCTCTTATGTGGAGTAGAAAATTAGAAAATTATTTATTTTAGAAAAACATAAACTATAATAGTTATAAAAAGTTACACATGCTCTAGATAAAAGAAGCTTCGTATAAATGATTTCTATTTATCTCTATTTCTGAGCAACTTGCTTTAATAAAATCTTACGGTGATATGGTATATGAAAATTCTGATATGCCTGAAAGGTAAGGTAGTAATAGTTATTTGCCTTATGGAATTATTCATAAATGTTCACCTTTAAAAACCTGATTTCCCATGGTACTTTTAATATATAATTGATTTATACATAACTTTTCCACAGCCTATCTCCCATGCACAATTTTATCTTCATTTTAGTATTTTCCTCTCATTTGAAAGATAGAGTATTAAAATATATAGCCAAGAACCCTGAACTCAGAGCATAAACCTTCCAGGAAGGACCGTGTGAGTGACACATTGTTTGGGTTCCATGAACACCGAATGACAGAATTCTGATACGTGCACGTGGCTGTGCCCAAGCAGACCTTCACTCCAGGAAGGATGCTGGAGTTATCTGGGTTGTTTTCGCGGAGTCTTCTCTGGGCTACTCCAGTGACCTTGTGACACTTGGACTTGAATTCTGTTCCAGCTGGCATTGCCCCTTTTAGCGGTCATTCCAAGGAAACTACACTAGCTCTGGATAAAATGTGCACCTGTTTGCCTCCCACCACTCTCCTACACACAGAGCATCTCCGCAGACCTCCCGACACTGATCATCTTCTTACCCACACCTATGCCAGCAGAGAGGGGCCAAAACAAGCTCACAGAGGAGCCCCTTCAACTTCAACCCCATTCTTGATGCACATACGTCAGATATTAAACAGATGTTACCTTACATTTTGTTTGTTTTTCCTTTGATATATACTGTTGTGGTAAATCTCCAACCCAAAAAAAGCCGGTCAGAGAAATCACAACTCAATTCATTAGAATACAAGCTACACGCCTAGATTGGGCAGGTCTACCACTACACTACTCTATTTTCCATCTGTGAGATCCCATATAACTTGCAGCTTCTCCAAGCCACTTGCTTCTCTCCATTCTCCTTCCTCCTCCTCCTCCTCATCCTCTTCCTCCTCCTCCTTCTCCCCCTCCTCAATCATCCTCTCTCTCCTCCTCTCCTCCTTCTGCCCCAAACTTTTCAGCTCCACCCTCCCTCCTTCTGCCCAATCACCAGCTCTAGCCTTTATTTGAAAAGTTAAGGTGGCCTAGGCAAATGGTCAGAACTTGAAAATATCATCCTTAGTGAGGTAACCCAATCACAAAAGAACACACATGGTATGCAGTCACTGATAAGGGGATATTGACCCAGAATCTCGGAATACCCTAGACAGAATTCGCATATCAATAGATTTCTAAGAAGATGGAAGGAGAGACCCCAGGTCCTGGAAAGACTGGATGTAGGGGAATACCAGGACAGAGAAGTGAGAGGGGGTTGAATGGGGAAAAGAGGGAGGGAAGGGGGCTTATGGGACTTTCGGGGAAGGAGGAAACGGGAAAGGGGAAATGATTTTGAATGTAAATAAAAAAAAAACTTAGAAAATAAAATAAAATTAAAAAAAAAAGAAAGAAAAGTTAAGGTAGGAGAAGGTTCATAAGGCACCCGTATACGTGAATCACTCCTCGCCCCCAGCCCCTACCAGGAGAGTGGAATTAGCATCAAAATATAGGCCCAGGGCTATCTACAACAATATACTATACACAGTCTGTCCGGGAATTCAGGGCAATCATATTCCAGCCTCCCAGGAGTGAGAACTGTAGGCGTGATCCCCATGACACCCAGTTTAACTCTTTTAAAAATCTATTTATTTACTTGTGTGTAGGCTAGAGGACACCTCTTGCAAGGCAGCTCTCCCCTTTCACCTTGTCTGTGAGGCAGGGTCTCTCTTGCTTCTGCTCTGCACACTACAGCCTCGCTGAGCCCTCAGCTTCTGACAGACTTTTCTGTCTCCACATCTCATCTGTCCATAGGTGTGCTGGTATGACAGAGGGGCACTTACAGCATCCTGTATTTTCCATCATTTTGGGGATCAAACTCCAGTCACGAGGTTTGCATGGCAAGTGACTCTACCCACGTTACAGGTCTCTGACTTGAAATATCAATAACATTTAACCTTGCAGAAGTGGGGACCACTATGATACATTTAATTTTTATGTTTTTGGGTTTTTTTTTTTTTTTTTTTTTTTGCCATCGTGCATAGACATGTATGTGTGCCATGTTCAAGCCATGCCTGGAGAAGCTAAAAGAAAGTATCAAACCCCCTGGGACTGAAGGTCCAGGTTTGTGAGTGCTGGGAATTGATCATGGATCCTCGAGGAGACAGCCAGTGCTCTTAACCGCCAAGCCATTTATTTCTCCGGGACCAATCATGATAAACCTAAACACTGTATTAATGATTAATATATTAAGCATTCTTATCTTTCATAATCTGATAATCTCTTAGTAGAATATGACCATTTAATTCCAAATTGCCACTTTGAATAGATGGTTTGCTTTAGGATGATAAGACTTAATTGGCTAGTATTCTTGAATAATTGCATTGGCAGTATCACATGAATACATCTACAGCCAATTCTTACAAACCATCCAGTGAACTGTAAAGAAAGATCTTTCATGCGAGGCTCCTTAAGAAAGGAGTGGGCTCAGCATCGGAGAAATGAGACCTCTTGGGGCTCTTAATGAACTGTCCCATGACCCACCTCCTCCAGTCAGCCTTCCCTGTAAATACATCCATCAACACCTGGACTATATGCTAATGAATGAGGAAACTAGAGTTAGTCCCTCATCTGCTTGTTTATCCGATGGAGTCAATATTTATGCAGCTATTGAGTCTTGTAGAACTATCAAGAATGGCAACTTTAAAGTAAATTTTATAAGCTTCAACCCGTTAAGCAGGGCTGAATTAGAGCTTCATTTATTCATCCCTTATCCTATATAGAAAATAAAGGCTTTTCTTACTCATCAGAGATGGAGTGGGAAAAATGTAGGAAAACCAAAGCCCAAGGCAGCTGAGGATGAGGTACCTGGACCAGTCTACAACTGAAGGGACTGTGGACCATCAGTAGTGATGGCTTAGAACAGTGAAGGTGATCCTCTAGCTTGGGCGTGGTCTGAGTGTGAGTCCCACCAGCCCCAGGCTGACCATGATCTGAGTGTGAGTCTCACCACCCCAGCTTCATGGATTAGAATCTAACCCCCAAGGTGAAAAATTAAGAAGACAAAATTTAAACTATTGCTTTTGATATGGGAGAGTAATTAGGATTCAATAAGGTCATCAGAATGAAGCCCCTGACTAGATTCTGATGGGTTTATAAAAAAAGGGACAGTGGCCTGACTGACGAACATAGACAGATACACACACACACACACACACACACACACACACACACACACACACACTATCCTTAATTCTTGCCAAGGGATCCATATGATATTCTATAACACCTTGGGATTCTATCAACAACACAATTACCTTGTCCCTGTACCTATAAAACAGCGATTATGGGGGGGGGGAACCCTTCTTCATGAAGTTAGCTTGCTTCACATCTTTCAATATAATAGTGAAACACTGACAAGCACACTTCCCACAAACACTATTTCAAGCAGATATTTTGACTGTTCATATCCCTATCTCAAAACATACTCAGCTGCAAGTTTAAAGACATACACTCAACATTTTTGTTGGTGATGGTGGTGGTGATGGTGGTGGTGGTGGTGATGGTGATGGTGGTGATGCTGATGATGGTAGTGATGATGGTGGTGGTGATGATGGTGGTGGTGGTGGTGGTGGTGATGGTGGTGGTGGTGGTGATGGTAGTGATGATGGTGGTGGTGATGGTGGTGGTGGTGATGATGGTGGTGGTGATGGTGGTGATGGTGGTGGTGGTGGTGGTGATGGTGGTGGTGGTGATGATGGTGGTGGTGATGGTGGTGATGGTGGTGGTGGTGGTGGTGATGGTGGTGATGGTGGTGGTGGTGGTGGTGATGGTGGTGATGGTGGTGGTGGTGGTGGTGATGGTGGTGATGGTGATGATGGTAGTGATGATGATGGTGGTGATGGTAGTAGTGCTGCTGGTGACTGTGCTTTTACAATAGAAGGAGGTTTAATCAATATCAGAACTTTTAATCAGAGGTCCCATATAACTAGCCACATGTTTCTTTGACAATGATGAGAAAAGGCAAGCATTTCATCTGTATACAATAAGCAAAGAAGCAACTAGAGATAATTGTCTTCTATAAGGGGATCATCATACTACTCAAGAGCACGTGCTAAAGATTTTCTCCTATCACAAGATGGGTGAGGGTGTATTTAGTGACTGCCTAGGTCAGTAAGGTAAGAGCATGTTAGGCCTCTTCTGTGTATCTCTGGTTGCTTAGACCTGTCTCCATTAAGGGTGCATATCCTTTGCGAAGTCTTCTGTACTGAAGGAAAGCCAGCAACCCCAAGATTCCGACGAACGCTCCCAGTATTCCAGTGACCACTGAGAGAGTTGTGGTCCAAATTGGAGCTTCTTCCGCTGAAATGAGAGCACATAAGAAAGCTCTGTGGTTACAATTCCATCAGGCAAACACTGCTAGAAAATGAAAATATTTCTCTTTCTCATGTATGTTTGCTTGCAAAACAAAACTTCCCTCGCTAGGATTTTATCTTCTTTTTTCTCGCTGTTATCATAACCACAACTGTCTTTCAAGGAAGCAGAAAACATCATCCCATTATTTAAATAAGGCTTATTGCATTTCATAAATCTGTCACAATAAATGTTTAGATGCAGAACAAAGCCTCTAAGGAAATGCATAACTGCCTTTGTAAGTTAGAAATTCATTTGTAGACATGAGAGCTAAGATGATCTTTGGGGAACAACTAAATGAAAGACACTCTCGGTAGGAAATTCTGATATTGTCTCTACCCTTGTGGCAGATGTTAAAGGCATGTTAGAGAATAAATGTACTCTCCTGACAGAAACACTCACCAGCAGAAGCAGACCTCTTTGTAACCATTTAAATAGTTGTGAATAAAATCTAAACCTCTCACATGATGTATCTAATCTACTCACACTTAATACCACTCTCCCATGAAGTTAACGTATTTTTGAATTGTGTTTATACTTATGTGACATTTCCTTGAGCTATATCAACTGTTGTAGAATATTATTCCTTCCAAACCATCTTGTCTTTCAACACCTGACCCTCACCTAAAGAACAGAATACTTTCTTAACCTTCTCCAGTCCCAAGGGCCAGGGCCCATCTTGACTATATCCCTCCAAAAGGAGTTTCTTTGTCCTTTTTTTGACACAATCCAGCAGAACTTGTTACTACTTATAACTTCTTTTTCTTTTGATAATATAATATTTTTATTAATTTTATATGATGCCATGTTCAGCATGGTCATGGAAGGGACAACATAGCATGGTTTCTACCTCTGGAACAGAGCCAGCAGGATGTGGGCCTCTACAAGTGTTGACAGTTGCTGGGCGTGTGTGTGTGTGTGTGTGTGTGTGTGTGCGCGCGTGCGTATGTGTGTGTGTGTGTGTGTGTATGTGTATGTGTGTGTGTGCGTGTGCGTGTGCGTGTGTGTGTGTGTGTGTGTGTGTGTGTATACATATGTTCCTCCTTCAGGAAATATTCTCCCTTCCGTTATCAAGGAATGCGCTCCCTGCCAAGGTTAATGACTCTATGATAATTAGAAGCAGCACCAGTCCAGAAGGTGAGGATATGTCTAATGTCTCAGCAAAATGGTATACACTGAGACCTTAAGGAGGGCCTTTAAGGCTGTGGAAAAGAACTCTGAAAACATGAGTTCAAAACTATATAATTTTTCAAGTATGCAAAATATAAGGATACAATATGAGTTATGTGAAGAGCTTCATGGACCCAAAAGAACAGAGGCAATTGAGCTATGAGTCAGCTTCTCAAGAAAGATATTAAGAAAGGAGATAAAGAGACTTGGGAAGTAGTGATCTCAGAGCCAAATCCTACTCAGCTAAACTTATTGTTTTTGCTTACAAAGGCAGGAAGATTCCTGAACTTACAGTGGTCAGCCAAGGAGAGAGGAAGTTTAGGTCTAGGCCCAGGTGTGGTAGGAATGGTAATTTCAGGATGGGATCCCACCCAGCTAAGCTTATTGTCTGTGCTTACAAAGGTAGGTGGGGGCTGGAGAGATGGCTCAGTGGTTAAGAGCACTGACTGCTCTTCCAGAGGTCCTGAGTTCAATTCCCAACAACCACATGGTGGCTCACAACCATCTGCAATGGGGTCTGGTGCTCTCTTCTGGTGTGTCTGAAGAGAGCAATGGTATACTCATAGACATTAAATAAATAAATAAATCTTAAAAAAAAAACAAAAGCAGGCAGATCTCTGAATTCATTTGCAATGTTAAGAAAAAGAAAAAAAAGAAAAGAGAATGTACCTGCTGTCTGTTTCTAAGAATCAGGGGGTTGGGGTCATAGAATGTTGGTTCATGGAATAGTCAAAGGGGAAATGGAGTAAATGACTAAATTGATATGTAAATAGAAGACTGGGCTTTGGTCTGTAAGAGCTGTGCTATCTGGATGAGCTGTCTGGAGATCTCCAGAGAAAGTTGTCTCAAGCAGAACACAGGGTGTCAGCTTGTACCCACAATTCGACTTTGAATCTTTCTTCTCAAAACTCCTGATCATCCCTTCCTCAGGATCATCCAACCAAGCCAAGGCTAATCTTTGGCAATATGAAATATAATTTCATATATGTTAAATACAATTTCAAAATATAGCATTTTGATAATTCTTTGATAATTTTATGCATTGTATTTTGCTATTTACCTTCCACCCTTTCTCTTAATTCCTTCCATATCCACCCTACTTACCTACCAAGCCCTAACTTTATCTCTTTTTATTAAAAAAAGTAGCCCACTGAGTCTAGTTTGTGGTGTTCATACTCATGGGCCATCCACTAGAGCATGGTAGAACTATCAGAGTTCACACTCTTAAGAAAAAATGACTCTCTCTCTCTCCCCCTCCAGAAGCCATTGACTGTCAACAGTGTCTCAGTTATAGATGGGAACTTATGAGGCTACTCTGCTCAGTTCTAAACTTAAACTATAGACTGTCAACAGCTTGATCTTGTGCAGTTTTCTTGGGATCTTGTACAAGTCTTGTGTGACCTTGTAGAGGGCTTGTGTGATCTTGTGCTCATCTTCTGTGATCATGTGCTGGTCTTGTGTGATACTGTGCAGGTCTTATGTGATCTGGTTATAGCTTCTGAAAACATGAAGTTTTAATAGGCGTGTTGGCACACATTTTTAATCCCAGCACTTGGAAGATAGAGGCAGAAAGATCTCTGTGAATTTGAAGGCAGCCTGATCTACAAAGAACATAGCAAGTTGAAGTCTTGTCTCAAAAAACATCATGTCTCAAAAAACAAACCAACAAATGACAGATTTTTATTCTGGCATTTCTTTAATGAGATGCTGAAAATGATGGCCTCTTATTGTCCAAATCCTGTTGGCCTTTAAAAAAATGTTTAAATAGTAGTAACACATATAATATAGACTTTTACTATCATATCTATTTCCTTATGCAGCTGGTGGTATCAAAGTACCTTCACATCTGTATGTGACTGCCATTACCATTGTCTAAAATACATTCCTTGTTTTATAAAACTGAGATGTAGAAATCGGCATATGGTGAACCCTGTTCTTCTATAATGCCCAGTGACTCTCTGCCTAGGCCCTTCCAGTACAGCAAGGTGTGGAAGCAAAAGGATTTCCTTCACTCTGTGAAGATAGAATCATCTGAGTACATAAAAGAAACTTAAGTCCAACAATAGGCATGTTACCAGGAGAAACAGCATCCAAATGCATGAATATATAAGTGCATGGGAGTCCCATGAAGCGTAAAACACTGAGAAGAGACATCTGGTTGGAGTTGAAGAGTAATTGTAGGAAAAGATTTTGTGGTTTTTCAGGGGAAATTAATGGTATTCTGGGGGCAAGCTTGCTGGGCTCTGAATGTGCCATGAAATCTAGTCTGTTCTATTGATCCTCTGGACTGTCTGGCTTTTAAAGGAACAAGGACTTCAGAGAAAGCCCCTTCCTGCACCTTGGGAAGGAAAGGACAATAGGAGATGGCAGGGAGGGGAGGAGGCCTTAGAGACCTCTTGGCTCTCTCTCAGTTGAAAGCCCTCCGCTTGCCAGCATCTCACAGTCAGGGATCACTCGGGCAAAGCCAAGTTTCCTTCTCCCTGCCTTCAATCAAGCCGCCTGTGCAGTTCACTGTCCGTCCTCTCCCTCCGCAGTCTAAACACCTGCTCAACTACTCGGCATCCGTCAGTCTCCAGATCCACCTTGTACTCAGTCTTTCCCAAGTCCCTCCCTGCTTTTTACTCTTAGTAGGAAGAGGAGCAGAATATCTCTCCCCACAATAAGCCCACGGGTAAGAGGGTCATTTTTAAGATAAAGGTATTTCACATTCAGCAGATGTCACTTCCTAGACCTTCCTTAGCTGACTAAACACAGAAACTCAAAAGAAACAAGGACTGCTAGCAATCTCCCCGGGGTTAGGGGGAGTTGTTGGCTGTGAAGGCGTGAACCTGCAAAGACAGTCTCTTCTGCCATTGCTTCCCTTTGGACTCACTTCCCATAGTTTGCCTTTGTCAGGTCACATCTCCATGTCTTCTCACACTTGGTTTAAAGTGGCATCTAAGCTCCTAGGCCATTGGCTTCTCTGAGTCTTCCCTTCTTTCCATTCTAGAAAGAGTCCCGTGTCTCATAAAGAGGAACATCATATTTCTCCTGTTAATCTTTCTTTTGACAGTCCGGATTGCTGAACACCAGTGAGCCTATGAGTTAGCAGAGAAGAATATCCCTTACTTACCACCTCCCCAAGCAGAAGTATAGATTTCATGGTCAAACTATCACCCAGCGTTTTTTGTTTTTTTTTTTAACCATCTGATAAGTTGATAGATTTTAGGTATATTTGGGGCTTAGATGATATCTGCTAATTGGTTCTTGACATGGAGAATAAAAACAGATTGGGATGCCCAACCCAAATCTTTGGTTATCATTATGCTTAATCCAAGAGCAAAGACGAAGAAATTTTAAATGGATGCCCTCAGCATCCCAAATTAGTGCAGACAGGAAGCAGTCAGTGCCAAACAGGGGAAAACAGACAGATGCTAATATTCTCCATGCTGGAGAGCAACAGGGGGAGCTCTGGAGTCACCCTGTAGGCTAAGAGAAAGGGCAGTGACAGATGGGGAGAAGCTACCAACAGACTCTATTCTGCAGCTTCTCCACACATTAAAATATTCCAGTTGTTTTATCTTTCCTTTCTCAAGTTTCCCTAAGATTCTGTGAAGGACACGTGAAGCATTGGAATCTGGGCCAAAGAAGAAAAGATGCATGCTAATAAAGATAGCCTGGATTTGAAAATATGCCATAACCTCCATGAAGCCCAATCTGTTCTAAGGTTCAGTCATCCTGGGTGGACCTGTCCCTACAATACTGGTGTAGCCAAGGCTGATTCAAAATACCTGGTGCAATTACAAAGTAACTTCACCGTATCAATCAAATAAACAACAGATGACCTTCAAACCCTTCACCCTACCAGTAAAACTCTTTCCACAATGGCTGGGTTTTTGCTATGGCCTGGTCTTTGTAGCTTGTGCCAATCTGAAGCATTTCTCAATAACCTCAACTCTGCTGCAAATAAGATCACTAGCCCCTCCCTGCCCACACACGAGTAAAATCACTTGGACTTTATTGGTTGCACATGGTGCAGTTCTCATAGATTTGGTTAGTTCAGATAAAAACTGTCAAATCAGGCAGAAGAGTTGACATTGCCTCTGGAGAATAGTATCTTTTAGCAATGTACAGTTTTCCCAAAAGGTCTGCAGCTAGTCCCTTTCTGATGTTTAATTGGTAGCTTAATGACTTATCTTGTTAAATCCAAGGTATTCTCAAAATAGTCAATAAACTTAACTCGGCCTGAATGCTCCAATTAAAAGTCTTGCTTACATTAAAAAGAAAGAGAGAAAGAAAGCTGCCTTAGAAGCTGGCTGAGTCACCCACTTAGAAGCTGTACTCCTTACCTGACAGATCAATGGCATAATTATAGCCAAGTTGGTCTGCGGTTAAGAAGAGTTCCTCATTAGTCACCGGTGGGAAGAAGGGGACCATGTTATACATCCTATTGTGACCAATGGGTGCCAGCTCCTGAGGCCAGGCATCTGTGGAAGGGTTGTTTTTCTTCAGCCACTCATCAAAGATGGCGTCTGTAAAGGAGTGGAGGACCTGCAAGACAGATGGATGTAGTGATGATAAACTCACCTGACCCCAGCCTTCTCTGCAATGGAATGTAGTCCTTAACACAGGAGTATGTGTATGCCCAGCCTAGCCCTGATGACACACGCACTGACAGGCGTTTTCGACTGAACAGTGCAATGACATAGTCCTCAAAGGGGACTGTAAATCCTTTGATCAAGTGAATAAATAAGAATTCATGTTGCAAATTTCACACAGGTTTGGAAACATCTAAGACCTTCAGCATAGTGTGTTAATTATTGCTCCCAGGAGAAAGGCAGATATGATAAATACATAGTCTACTCAAAATTTAGATGCTTGAGTTTAGCAGAAAAGAAGAGATAGCAGTTGCCATTATTGTAAAATAAATGAGCAATAAAAAAGAAATAAAAACATCGAAAGTGGATTTTCAGATTCTGTGTGCCCTTTACCTACTCATTTTACAAACCTTTCCCTTGAATTCTTAGTATTGCATGGCAATAAAAAGTCTAAAAGTGTTGAATACACAGAACACTCATTTCTATTTTCTCAAAGAAGCTGTAAAATCCTCTTCAAATATGAAGATTCCAATCTTTATATATTTCAGAACATCACTAGTGCAGTCCCCATATGCACAGCTGATTTTTTTTAACAGGGTGTAAAGCAGGAGTTCAGTTCAGCTCACATCTGGCAGTGAGACTTCCTCTTTTATTCCTGGACTGAAAGTTCAGGATGCTCAAGGACAGCATTTTCTCTTCCTCCTATGTCTAGGCATGATCAAGTCAGGGTCAAAATATATGAGCCCCACCTCTCTGGGGGCAGCCATTTTGTCAGGAAGCCCAACTCAGTCACACAGAGAATCCAAAGGGAACAAAGGCTAGCCAGACCACAGCTACTCCAGTACCTACCAGCAACGGACTACAAATACCTCAAGATCCTGGCCCACCCTCACTCAGTAAAGCCATTCCAGAGTCTCTGCCTAAACTTATAAGAAACCACAGAAATTAAATGGTCACACATGACTTGTCAGGGTCATTCTAACACAATAGTAGATAACCACAGGGAAAAGAATAGGTCTGAACAGCTCAGGGCAGACACACACATTCCATCACGCATAGAGAAAGCTGTTCCTTGAAACCTAATGTTGGCATGGGGGGGGGTCAGTAAGTTTCAAGATGAGGAGGACATGGCCCATGAGTGTTGACCAAGGGAAGCACTGCAAACATCAGCAGGAGACACCAGCATGGGGCAGGTGGAGTTGGAGATGGCAACACAGAACCTAAGTAGCTTCTGTTGTGCGAGAAACATTAGCCAGTGGTGATTGTCCCTTCAACTATGGCATGGGTGCTATTACAAGCTTAATTCAAAACAATGGCTCATGGGAGAAGCATGAAGGAATTCCTATTTTACAGGTATATGCAGGTGGCAACTGTCCTCTGGCATCATGATGTTGTAGAGCTAGCTAATAAAAAGGTGGGCATTTAGGGAGGCATGCGGTGCATAATTAGCACTTATTAAATACAATAATTAATATTGTTAGTGCTTGTTCTGTGTCAAACGCTACCCTAGGAGCTTTATGAATAACACATTGGAACCTCAGAACAACCTGATTTAATGGTTGCTGCTTTCACTAAACACTCAGGCTACTGTAAGGAGGGACCAGAGACTGGGTGTCTTAGACACTGCAAGCTCATTGTCTCCCAGTTCTAGAAGACAGAAACCCAAAATAAGATGTTGCTAGAGCTGGTTCCTCCCAGTGGTCTCTTCCATTGCTGGGTTGTGGGGGTCTCTGACTTCATCTTCACATTGTCCTGCTCCCGAGGACATCACTCACTAAGGCTTGAATGTCTCTCGGAAACTCATGCCGACATTCCGTTGCCTCTGATGGTAAGCGGTCATGAGTCTGAACACATGCTGTGACTGGGGTGGTTACAATAGAAGCCATTTTCTCATTAAAAGCAAAAACAAAAACAACTTCTGTTTTCTCTCCTCTGTCAGAAACTCACACACTGCCCTTCTTCCACCACCATCACGCCATGATACAGCTTGAAGGCCCTTGCCAGATGCCAGTACTGTGCTCTTGGACTTTCTAGCCTTCAAAACCATAAATACAACCGACTTTTATTCTTTACAATTAACACAGGCTGTAGAGTTCTGCTCAAACTCCAGAAGCAGGCTGAGGCCCTTTGCATAACGGATGAAGCACCTACAGCCCTGTAATGTGAACTTATCTGAGCTAATTACATATAAACAAGTCATTTACTGAGTGATTAAGGATTAGGATTTCAGTATTTCAATGAGGGGGAGGCACAACCTAAAGCAGAATGTAAGATACGGAAGCATTAAGAGATTTGTCCAAAAGCACACAGCTGGCCTGCGATGGAACAAGAGTTTGTGAACCCAGGAAGCCCAACTCTAAAGCCAGAGTTCATTTTAAAATAAGATGTTTATTTTATGTTTAATTCAATGTATGCATGTGTGCCTGAGTACTGGAAAGTTTGTGCACGTGTGCTCGTATGACTACAGAGATGCCAAACCCACTGGAGCAGGGGTCATTGGGCAGTGGTGGACCCCTGACATCGGTGTTAACTCGGGTCTTCTGCAAGAGCAGTCTACACTCTAGCTGCTGAGTCATCCCCGCATCTCTGCCCCATCCTATCCCTTTACAGATAAAGCCAGAGTTCTTTTTGTTGGTTTGGTTTGGTTTTGGTTTTGAATTGTCAAAACAGGGTTTCACTGTTTAACCTTGGCTGTCCTAGAACTCACTCTATAATCCAGGCTGGCCTCAAACTCACAGAGACCAGCCTACCCCTGCCTCCAAAGTCCTGGGATTAAAGGCATGCTAAAGCCAGAGTTCTCAAACTACATATTTCTTTTCCCACACAATAAATAAAACTAAGCTCAGCTAACTTCCAGGACCAACCAGCCACAATAGCAAATTAGTTTTCAGGTTTGACAAGGAGGAGAAAGTGGAGAGTTTGACTCAGGAGTTTCTAAGCCAATTGTGAACTTTCATGATCTCTGAGCCCATGTCAGAAATAAAAGTGTGATTAGAAAAGAGACTAGAAAATCTCAGGACACCAGGAAGATGCGGGATCAGGGCAGCAAGAGGCTAACAGCTTGTAGAAACACAATGAATCCTCCCAGTGGGAAGCATATAATTAAAAAAGCAGACAAAAGTCTAAAGCAATTTATAATCAGCAGAGATAAAAGAAAGGAGGAAAATAATGAAAGACAATAGGTCTCATAAGGGCCATAAAACACGCAGTAAATGCTCTGGTAGGAACAACATACAGAGGACCTAATTTACAGAGCACAGTTAATGAAGAAGGGCTGTGTGTTCTGGAAAGATGCAGACTACAATGAATTGACTACAAGTAGTAACATATCCACAGCCACAAAGGGAGACAGTGTAGCCCATGCAGCGAGCCTCTGCCCGAAGCTCTGCATGCTAATCCTCAACAAGAAACAGTGTGTCGTTTCTGGGACACTAAGTGTATCTTTGTTAGACGCCAGTTGAAAATTAACCTGGGAGCCGGGCGGTGGTGGCGCACGCCTTTAATCCCAGCACTTGGGAGGCAGAGGCAGGTGGATTTCTGAGTTCGAGGCCAGCCTGGTCTACAGAGTGAGTTCCAGGACAGCCAGGGCTACACAGAGAAACCCTGTCTTGAAAAAAAATCAAAAAAAAAAAAAAGAAAAGAAAATTAACTTGGGCGTTATTGCTCTAATGGCCAACTGCTATTTCAGGGTCAGATGTGAGGAGCAAAAGTCAAGTAAAGGTACATTGTTATGGGCCTTTACCCACTACCCAGAGACAAAGAAAAATGTAGTTTGGTAGTAAAATTTAGCATTTAGAAATAATATGACAAAGGCTTGCACTGCTCCATTCTGCTTTATCCTAGCGAAATAAGGATATGCACAAGAAGCAGGGGGTGGGTCGACTCAGAAGCGCTACTGAAGAAAATGGCAGCACATGGTTAAAAATCATTGTAATATAATCCTTGCAGGAGAAAGCAATCAATCAGCACACATTGTTCTCACAGGCAAGAGAATACCACACAGGAACGCAGATAAGGAGAAGGCTACAGCCAAAGGGCTTGAAGTGAGTTGGTTATAAATTCAGACTCTTGCCATGCAGGAGAATGGAGCAGACTTCTGCCCCTGAAGAAAAGAAACCACAAACAGCTGAGGCCAACTGCAAAGAGATGCGTACATTACCCGAGACCAGCACACTGCGCATCTCACGATACGACCGCCCAGAAGACATGCCTTATAATCAGGGAGGCTCATATGACGGGGACACGTCTGTATGTCAGCTACAGTATATTCATATAAAAATAAAATAAATAAAATCCTTTTTAAAAAAAAAGTCACAAGGCATACATGGACACAGACATACAGGCACTGCACTCTAATTTAAAACTTGAGGCAAAAAGCCTAAAAATAAAAGTCCCCTCTCAAACATATTTAAGGTGGAGGCGCACGTCTTTAATCCCTGTACCAAGGAAGCAGAGGCAGGCAGATCTCTGTGAGTTCTGGGCCAGTCTGGTCTATATATCGAGTTCCAGGCCAGTCAGAGCTACATAATATAATAAGACCGCCTCAAAAACAAAACCATATTTAATCAGCTTGTTCTTTCAGGGAGGATTTTTTTTTTTTTAAATTCTTGCCTTTCTCTACCAAGGCTCTGAAGCAATGTATAGTAAGGGTGTTGTTTTCACATTTCCTAAGACATACAGAATGTGCATGGGATGATTAGGGGGCATCCGGACTTCTACCTGTGTGACTGAGCTGTGGCTCAGGAACACATTGCAGTAAGGGACAAGAAACAACTTTGTCCAGACTGAATGCACGTGTCCTCCCCTTAGCTCAGGGGCTGGATCCCTGAGCCTGACTGTGACGGCTGGAAGCTATAGGTCTCTGCACGGTGGCAGGCCATAAGGATGGGTTCTTAAGGGTAGGATCAGTTCCCTTATAGAGGAGACCCCAGAGAACGTTTTCTAACTTCAGCCATGTGAAGACACAACAACAACAACACAACCTTCTGTAAATCACAAAGCAACACCTCACCACGCTCCAATGCTTTCACCTTGAACTTCCTAGTTTTCAGAAGCTATGAGAAATCAATGTTGGTTGGTCGAGCCTGGTCTCCGGTATTTTCGTTACAGCATCCTAAATGGAACAGTGTACAATTGTAGTAGAGAGAGCATTTTGAGCATTAAAAGGGTGGCTTAGACGGCTTGGTGGTTAAGTTCAAACCCTGTTACCCACATTGTGGAAGGAGAGATCTGATTCCAGAAAGTTGTTATCTGACTATTGTACACTCCAGGAGACATGTTGTGCATGCACACACAAACACAAAATAGATAAGTTTTTAAGGCATAAGAGTGACTAAGAAAGAGATCCAGTGCCAATCTGTCACACACACACACACACACACACACACGAGGGGCAGGGGACATATTTCTCTGTCATTCTGGAGGAGTTTTATCAGACCAAACACTCTCCTGGTTAAATCTGTATAGTGATGAGACGCGCTGGAGAGACTGCTCAGTGGTTAAGAGCATGTGTTGCTCTTACAGAGAACTGTGGTTCACTACCCAGCCTTTACGTGGTGGCCCACAAGTGCCTGTACTTCCGTGGAATCTGACTCCCTCTGATATGTGCATATGGTGTGCAGATAGATACACATGCAAGTACTCACACATGCACACAAAAAAAATAAAATAAAAGATCATCATTGAGTTAAATGGATATAATGGTACTGTAGATGTGTAGTGGTTTAAGTATGCTTGGCCCAGGAAGTGACACTATTTGTAGGTGTGGCCTTGTTGGAGGAAGTGTGTCACTGTGGGGGTGGGCTTTGAGGCTCCTTTGCTTAGGCTCTTCCCAGAGTGGAAGAGAGCCTCCTCACGTTTTCCTTGCAATGTCAGTCTCCTGGCTGCTTCTAACCAAGATGTAGAACTCTCAGCTCCTTCTCCAGCACCATAACTGCCTGGATGCTGCCATGCTTCCCGCCATGATGATAGTGGACTGAACCTCTGAACCTGTAAGCCAGCCCCAATTAAAATGCTGTCCTTTATAAGAGTTACCTTGGTCGGTGTCTCTTTGCAGCAATAAAACCCAAACTAAGACAATATGAAATATATGCATGCGAATATTTATGCATATATACCTATGAATATATTGTATATAATATTGATGACACCTAGAGGGAACTGAACTCTGGCAACTCAGTAGTTAATTCCTTGAGGGGAAAAATGCTTACGATTTTGAAATTTTTGAGCAAACCCAAAGATTAGGTGCAACGGGGTTCTGCTATTAATGCATCAACTTTCTAAGAGGTGTGGCCAGTTCAGAAAGCTTCCTCTGTGAGAGCTGAAGAGAGCTCTGTGATAGTGTGAGGGCCCAGCCTGCCCAGAGCTGCCTCCAGGATATTTTTTGTTGTGGACTCAGCAAAGCCCTAGGGGACAGAAACTGAAGCAGATGCTAGACCATCTAGATGTATACATAGACTATGGCCTGAGGCTAAGTCATATTTTATCTGACTGATAAGGAGGTACATTTAATTCAGTCCTTGGTACTGATTTAATTTGAAAAATTGTGCGTTTGTACTTACAAAGCCTAGTGTTGAAAAGGCATTTAGCATCTGCCAAAGTAACATTCCCAGACCAGACTGACCCCACAGAGACCTTTGCCTGTGTCTGTCGCCCATCCTCGCTGTTACTTCAGCTCTTCTAGATCTTACTCAGACATGAAGCTACTTCAGAGGTAGCCACTGTGTGTCTGCTACGTTAAACTGCATATTTAAAACGCCAACACCGCATTTACGAAGCATAAAATACAGTAAAACCAACGGCCCCATCTTTTCAAAAGCCATGAAAAATTATTCACACCTGCCCTTCCCAATTAATGTCGACTCTGCTTGGCATTGACCTATCAGCACTAAACTGGCTCGGCTATAATGAAAGTCGTTGTGATGGATTGAGATTAGAACTGTCTCAACGGATGGGCGCATCTTAAATATGTTTGAGAGGGGACTTTTATTTTTAGGCTTTTTGCATCAAGTTTTAAATTAGAGTACAGTGCCTGTATGTCTGTGTCCATGTATGCCTTGTGACTTTTTTTTAAAAAGGATTTTATTTATTTTATTTTTATATGAATATACTGTAGCTGACTTCAGACGCACCAGAAGAGGGCATAAGATTCCATTATAGATGGTTGCGAGCCACCATGGGGTTGCTGGGAATTAAACTCAGCACCTATTGAAAAGCAGTCAGTCAGTGCCCTTAACTGCTGAACCATCTCTCCAGCCCACCTTGTAAACTTTAAACAATCACGTTTATCCTTACCTCTGAATTCTGAATGTAGACCCTACAACAGCATTTCAGAATCTTATGCTCTCCATGCGTCACCCGAAGTATATAGTTTAGCATAGAGAGCATGGTGAGGTTGAAACATTATGTTTGTGTTCACACCTCCAGAATAGGAACGGTCACTGAATAAATGCTTAATAATAAACAGCTTCTAAATACCAGAAAATAAAACGGAAAGCGACGTTTGGAGAGTGGAGCCCAGGACCTACTCCTAGTAGGCGCACAGTCTACTAACCTAAGCCAGACCCTAAGAAAATGTCACTGCACATGTGACTGGACCAGACTGATGTGGTGTCAATGAACACACCAGATTCCCCTAAGCTAGAAATAAATGAACAAGATGAAAATTTAAAAATTACCTGAACACGTTATTAGTTTTTCCATTAAAAAACATCAAAAAACAGAGGGTGTTTCAGTTTGTTGGCCGCTTAGAAAACACATCAGTCTCACTTCTTCTGGTTCTTTTGGATAGTTGCGATTTTTTTTTTTAATTATACAGAAGTCATGATGAAACGAACACACGGGTCACACACAGACGAACATTAGCAAGATTGTTAAATGCATAGAAAAGATGCTGAGCTTCATTTACAAGAGAAATTCAAATTAAAGCTTCTTCTCCTACCAAATTAGCGAGGAGGAGAAGGCAAGAGGCAGAGGGACAAAGAGCATGGTGTCCGAAGGAGGGACTAGCAGGGACTGCGGCTGTGCCGTGCAGGAGTTAGGAGGGACTGTCCTTCAGCCTTTGGGGGAAACTGGGGACTTTCATCAAATGTCCAATGGTT
The DNA here is from genome assembly GCA_036184795.1 of Tokudaia tokunoshimensis. Lineage (NCBI taxonomy): Eukaryota > Metazoa > Chordata > Mammalia > Rodentia > Muridae > Tokudaia > Tokudaia tokunoshimensis. Next base: position 6,751,885 of record BTHU01000011.1, on the reverse strand, counting down.
TATCCTCTCTCCCATCCAAGGACTCTATGCCGTCTTCTCATCTTACCTGCTCTACATCATTTACCTTAATATCATTGGCAAATGAAAAGATTAGGAGCTGCTAAGTAACTGCCTGCTGTGACTTCAGTGTGATTTGGTCCCCATCAAAATTCATGTTTAACTTTAATTCCCAATGTAAAGGTGTTGAGAGGCAGTGGGAACGTTAAGTCAATAAGTCATAAGGGACCTATCTCCTGAGTGGCTGACACTTTCTGGTAGTCAGCAAGTGGCTGAGCTACCTAACAGGACCAGAGACCAACACCTGTAGTAGACCGTTCCTGAAGCACATTGGCTTCCTTGGCAATTTTGCCTCCTCTCGTGAGAAATGCTTTCTTGCTGTCTGTCTTCACCAGGAGTTGAGGTTACACGAGGTCTTCCAGTCTAGATCGCAGCAACACATCCTCAGACCTCACACATAGGAGCTATAGTAATCTGTTTTGTATGATTAACCTAGCCTCAGGATTTCTGCCATTGTCACACACAGTGGACTGAAGCAGTGACCATCTGTGGGAGACTGGTTAAAATGTTGATGATAAATCTATACAATAGATCACCAGCCAACCAGAATAAGGAGAAAGAGAATAGCCTTTATTAACGTATGTATGCTGGCATGGAAGGGGACACAAAAGGAATGGGGAGGGGAGGGGGAAAGGGAGGGACAAGAAGGAAGGGGGGATCCAGGAGGGGAGGGAAGAAAAGGGTCTATAGTATATTTTCAATTAGCTGAATGGGAATAACCCATTTGCTTCTATGTTTATGAAATATACCTAGATAAAAATGGTAACAAGTGGCTGAAAGACAGCAACGACATTTCATTTAGACATTTTTCATTGTGACCCTTATGTGTACATTATTAATTTTAAGATTCAGAATTTTAGGGAGGGTTACAGGTGCACTCAAGTGTCAAGAGTATGTGATTAGCATGCATTAAGTCCTGGTTTCAATACCCAGCTCCGAATGAAACTGAAACTTAAGAAACTATGTAACAACTTTATAATTGAGTGAAATAAGAAATGTATGTCACTAATATATTATAATTGCTACTATATACAATTTGAAACATGAAAGAAAGTAAGTATAAAAATTGAAATGGGGGCTAACGATGTGAAACAGGAGTTAAGAGTGCTTGCAGAAGACCTGGGTTCAATTCCTAGCATTCATTGTTCTCAATCTGTAACTCTGTCTTTCCAGTGCCCTCTTGTGGTCTCCACGGACACTGCATGCACATGGTGCAAATATGAACAAGCATTATATTACATTACATCACACTCTATATACACACAAATCAAAATTTTAAATTTAAAAACTGAACATGTAATTATGATTTTTTTAAGCCTTTTTTCAGGCTAGAGAGATGTCTCAGTGGGTAAAGCACTTGTCACACAAGCGTGAGGACCAAGGTTCAGATCCCCAGAGTCCACATAAAAAGCCAGGTGCTAATGACTGAACACCAAAAATTGCAGAGAACTTAGAAACAGATTCATCCCAGGGCTCCACCCACCATCCCGTTTAGCTGAATCAGTGAACTACAGACGTAGTGTGAGACGCTGTCTCAAATAATAAGTAGAGAATAGTTGAGACACTTTATATTAATCAATGGAGTACACACGCCCAGTCATACACACACACCCAGTCACACCCCTACTATCTTAGTTAGGTCTCTAGTACTGGAGTAAGGAAGTACTATGATGGAAAACAACTTGAGAAGAAACATTGTTTCAGCTCACAGCTGTAGCCCAACATGAAAAGACGCCAGGAACTCAAGGCAGCAGCTAAGACGGAGACCACGGAGGAGTGCTGCTTACTGACTTGCTTCTCCTGGCTTGCTCACTTTGTCTTTTTATGTTCCCCAAGTCCACCTGCCCAAGGGTGGCACCACCCATCATAAGCTGAGCCCTCCCACATCAATCATCAATGGAGAAAATGCCCCACAGGCTTGCCCACGGGTCTACCTTGAGAAGTCTTTTTTTTTTTTTTTCAGTTGAGGTCCCCTTTGTCTAAGATAATTCTAATTTATGTCAGGTGCCAAAAAGTGTGTGTGCATGTGTGTGTGTGTGTGTGTGTGTGTGTGTGTGAGAGAGAGAGAGAGAGAGAGAGAGAGAGAGAGACAGAGACAGAGACAGAGGGAGAGACAGAGGAAGAGGGAGAGACAGAGACAGAGGGAGAGAGAGAAGATGGTAATACTGGCTTTGGAGGCTTAGTCCATTGAGAGTTATAGTACATTTGGTGGAAAACAAACACTCAAGTTAGCTATCATTATCCAGTCAACTCGCAGATTTCCTAACCATCTCAAAGTGCTTAGAACTCATCGAGTGTACCTTGTAAATGGATAACTCTAAAGCACAGAGAGATGCCACCTCTCAGCCAGAGGACTTGTACCAAGAAGATGAACATAAAGGGCTGGTAGGCTGTGGAGAGCGGTGAACTCTTCCACTGCTGGCTTAGTAAAGCAATGGTAGAAAACGAGGGAATAGGTCCTCAAAACTGAGAAGTGAGACCACCACAGGGCTTCGATCTAAGGGGGTTGTACATCAAAGGACACCTGCGGTTTCTCACTGTGCTGTTCACAATAGCCAACATGGGGAAATAACATCCGTGCATAACAGAGGATGTGCCTTCAAATGGTGGTACGAGGGCTGGAAGTATAGCTCGGTCGGTAAGCTATATGCGTGCATGTACTTCTGGATTTCATTCCCCAAACCACATATGCTGTGTCTTGAAAAAGAGCATTAAATTAGATTAAAAAGTGGTGTGTGTGTATATATATACAATGGAAGACCATTACTTTTTTTTTTTTTTAGCATAGGGTCTCCTGTAGACCAGGTTAGCTCTGAAATTCTTATGTAGCCAATGATGGCCTGGAGTTCCTGATCCTCGTGCCTCTAGCTCCTGAGTGTTGAGATTACAGGCGTGTAGCACCGCTCCAGCTTCTGCTCAGTTCTTAAGGACAACACGCTAGTGGGATGGGATAAGCTAGGCACAGAGAGACAAACACACCCTTGGGGTGGGATAAGCGGGGCGCAGAGAGAGTAACTTCCCAGCCCATTTCTAAGATGCTTCTGTAAAAAGTGTCCTGGGGCTCTGGGTAGAATGTCATATTTCTAGCACAGGTTCTTTCTCAGTCGTTAACTGTTGGATTTTACAGTGTATTGGTTTCCCCATTTTTCACATTTTCTGGACTACATCTAAATTTAATACAGAAGAGAGCGGTGCTTAGCTTCCCTGTGGCCTAACCTCGTTTTCCATGATAAATGCAACTCATAAGAATTTTCAGAATTTCAGACACCGCTTCAGAGGTTTTTCTCCCCTTCCTAACGTCCTGCCTTCTCTCCCTTCTTATTGAGATCCTACACAACTTTGAAGTTTTATTGCTTATAGAGATTTTACAAAATAATTTTTAATAAAAGCAGTATACAGCGTAGTTGCAAAATTGCCTCCCAAATCTGAGATTCCTGAAGCTGTGATGCTGTCAACTGAAATAGTTTACCCTAAATCTCAGGATGCGCAATCATTTAAAGCTGGCTTGGCTTCAGCACACACCTCCTTGTAAACAGCCTTAAGTAAGTGTGTGTTTTGAAAACAGTGACAAAATACTGTTCCCTCCACCTTCACAGACAGGCTCTGGCTTTCTGTTTTGTTGCTGTTGTTCTTGTTTTATGTATATAGTAATACATTATTACTCCTCCAAATTTTCAATATGGAAGATATTAAAAGTAATGAAGACCAAGACATCTAAATACATAGTATCCTTGAACATGTAGATGTAAACTGCAGTGTTTTGTTTTGTTTTGTTTTTATTAACGAACTTACCATGTGGGTTCTCACCTAGGACAGGAAAAGCATATGACAGCAGTGATATTCCAGAAGCTAAGGTAGAAGGATTATGAGTTCAAGGCCAGTGTGGGTGATGTAGTAAGACCCCACTGCGAAATAGAAAATAAGAAAGGAAGAAGGAGAAATTGAGAAGACGGGGAAGTGCCCTATATTGCAAACAAAAAATATTGGTCCCTTAGGTTAAGAGCCAGCAAAGTAAAAAAGAAAAAGAAAAACTATGAGATCACAGTGCTATGTTAAATAAGACAAGTGCAAAATGTACCACATGGTCCTACTGCCTGTCTCTCTAGGCAGTGTTTTATTGGGATAGCACATTCGGTCATTCGTGCATTATCTATGGCTGCCTTCACGCTTCAGTAAGGGCTGGGGATTCAGCTCAATGTTTGTTGAGCATGCACTAAAACTCAGGTTCAGCTTCCAGTACTAATTAGAAAATAAATTAAAGCAAGGGAGGGAGGCAGGGGTGGAGAGAGAGCAGCAGAGGAGGTGAAACGGAATGGGAAGGAAGCCGAGTAATCGAATATCTGCAGCTGAGGCTCTCGGTCCTTTGCTATCTGGTGACTTACAAAAAAAAAAAAAAAAGACCTGTCCCTGGAGGCTTTAATGAAGTTCATGGGCTTCCTCAGAAAGACACCAATACTACAAAAAAAACCCATTTCGTGACATTGCTATTGTTTCCTTTAGGAGCAGAGGAAGGTTTGTGTCCTCATCCTCCATCTGTCTGAGAACCTCATGGTTCTACTGAAAGTAACTGGAAGTACTGAGAAGAGAAGCTATAAAATTGTCCTTAGGAGTAGAGATTGTGTGCTCAAGTGTATGGCTGATACTGCACATTTGAACAAGACCTTCTTAGAGACATATAGTCTCGGGGAAGGCAGATAGGTACCAGAAATCTGGACATGTGCTGATGGCTGAGGTGGTAGACAAGGAAATGATCTCAGAGGAAAGGCGGAGTCAGAGACCTCAGGCAATGCCAGCATGAGGCAAACTGTATGAACGGCTGCTGAAGCCTCACGGATGAATCCCCACCTGATCAGAGGCAGGGACCAACCGTCCACACGGCTGACAATCCCATCAGGTATTATGGCTATGCAGACCTGAAAAGAGAAGCAATTTCTAGAAGGAATGATCATCCATCTCCTCTTTTGAAGGAGACACAAGTCTAAGACAAGTTGCTGTGCCTAGCCCCAACTTGACTTAGACTTGAGTGTCTTCTAATGGTGTCTCGTAGCCTCCCGGGAGCCAACCCAGACAAACGTGTAGAAACGGATGAAACTGTGAGTTGAGTTCATTCACGTTCATGTGTTGAAGCTCATGCTCACTTCATGTGCCTACGTTCAGAGATGCGGCCTGAAAGGAGACTGCTAATGTTTGTTGAGGTCTTAGTGACGGGGCCCTGATGTGATAAGATTAGCGTCCTTCTAGGAAACAGTATACTAGAGCTTACTCCTCGCTTCTTCCCATCACTCGAGCTCACAGTGAGGAGGCCCAGGAAGAAAGCTGTCGGAAGAGACTGAATGTGAAACATCCCCTACAGACCGCTGTGTTTGAATAACTAATTCACACCTCGTGTCACAGCTCCGGAAGGTATGATGGAACATTTGTGGGTGGAGCCTTGCTGGAGGAAGTGGTTCACTGTGGGAGGGCTTTGAGGTTTTATAGCCAGATCCCACTTCCTGTTTGTCTACTCGACTTCCTGTGAGTGGATGTGATGGGACCCAAGCCCTCTCTTGCTTGCTGCCCTGATTTCTCCACCACGATCACCTGTATCCCCTTATACTGTAAGCCAAAAAGAACATTTCTCTCTTCCTGTTGCTTCTTGTCATACGCATTATTGTCACAGTGTTAAGAAAAGCAAATACAGGGACCTTCATCCGATGCTAAACGTGTTGATCTTACACTGCTGACCCCCTACCCAGAACAGTGCCTGTTGTTCACACTAACAAGTCAGTAGGATGTTGTTACAACAATCTGAGCAAGCTAAGATACATTGATACAATTCAACAAAGGAAAGGAAAAATTCTGGAAGAGTCTAAATACAAGATTCTATCAAAAATTTAAAGGACAAAGGGGGGACATTTCTTCTTATGATGGATCCTAAATCATCTACCCAAGGCACACAGCTCTGAGGAGAGCAGGCAATTAGGCAGTGTGATTTGAGGGCCTCCAAAGCAGGCACCTTGCTGGAGGTGAGCCGTTGAAAACCGGTATTGCCATTCTATAAATCTTCTCAGCCAACTTTAATGAGCTGGTCTTCAGAAAGGAAAGCAACCTTAACGCCCAGGAGCTGGCCTGGTACCGTCAGCTAGACCTGGATGTGCCCTCTCAGACATAAACTGCTCTATAGAACATCAGCAACAGACAGGGCCCTCTGTGACTGTGATGGATCAGGACCAAACCAATATAACCCTATAGGCATGTCTGAGCACAGACAGAATACTCAGTGTCCTTTGCTGTCAGCTACAAAACATTGCTGCTGAGGTACCAATAAACAATATCTAGTCTGCCTTCCTATGGGTAAGTGCTTTCAGTAGCCAGTGATAGAATCACCCTGTCTTCCTGACAGGAGTGACCTGGAGTGAGACTCTCCTGCTTCTCTCTCCACAAAATATCAGGCGGGCACCAACTCAAAGCCTGGCCATCTTTTCTAATGTCCATTGGCCAGGACTTCTCCAGCCTCCTCGTTCCCTCCCTGTAAAGAGTTATAATAACTCAATGTGTTCATCTGTGGGAGAAGGAAACAGACACCCCATGCTCCAAGCCTTCGTTGGATGCCTGAACCCCATAATGGCAAACCTCACGTATGCTATGTACTTCCTCTGCATGCATATCTATTATGATGAAGTTTAACTTATCAACCAGGAATAATTAACAAACTAATAAAATACTATAATAATAACAGCATGCTATGGTAAAATTGATGTGAATGTGAACTATTGAAATATCTCATATCATCATCATCTTTCCTCTTCTTACAGACCGTGATTGAGCACGAATAACTAAGCCACAGAAAAGAAGTCTGTTTTATAGCTCTTCACAGAGGACCATCTCTGGGTGAAAGGCACTGTGATGGGCAGCTCAAAACTGTGGCCGCAGATGGCACTCCCCATTTGGGTTGTCTCAAGAGAACTCCTTGGCAAGCATTTTTAAGAACTAGTATAGCTTGGGATTTTAAAATGGAGAACCCTATTGCCAAGTATGGTCAAGGTTTCCTTGTTGTGAAGTAATACTGAAATCAAATTTCTCAAAGAAATTCATTGCACTTGGGATGTTAAAGAGCCATCGGGACCCTGAGTGAACAGTACTAAGTCTCTCTCATGGCCGTGTCTGTCTTCTATCCTGTCTCTCATGGCTGTGTCTCCTATCCTGTCTCTCTCGACTGTCTCCTGCCCTGTCTCTCTTGGCTGTCTGGTGTCCTGTCTCTCTTGGCTGTGTCTCCTGTCCTGTCTCTCTTGGCTGTCTCCTGTCCTGTCTCTCTTGGCTGTCTCCTGTCTTGCCTCTCATGGTTGTGTCTCCTGGCCTATCTCTCTTGGATGTCTGATGTCCTGTCTCTCTTGGCTGTCTGGTGTCCTGTCTCATCTCTCTTGGTTGTCTGGTGTCCTGTCTCTCTTGGCTGTCTGGTGTCCTGTCTCATCTCTCTTGGTTGTCTGGTGTCCTGTCTCTCTTGGTTGTCTGGTGTCCTGTCTCATCTCTCTTGGCTGTCTGGTGTCCTGTCTCATCTCTCTTGGCTGTCTGGTGTCCTGTCTCATCTCTCTTGGTTGTCTGGTGTCCTGTCTCTCTTGGCTGTCTGGTGTCCTGTCTCATCTCTCTTGGTTGTCTGGTGTCCTGTCTCTCTTGGCTGTCTGGTGTCCTGTCTCATCTCTCTTGGTTGTCTGGTGTCCTGTCTCATCTCTCTTGGTTGTCTGGTGTCCTGTCTCATCTCTCTTGGTTGTCTGGTGTCCTGTCTCATCTCTCTTGGCTGTCTGGTGTCCTGTCTCATCTCTCTTGGTTGTCTGGTGTCCTGTCTCATCTCTCTTGGCTGTCTGGTGTCCTGTCTCATCTCTCTTGGCTGTCTGGTGTCCTGTCTCTCTTGGCTGTCTGGTGTCCTGTCTCATCTCTCTTGGTTGTCTGGTGTCCTGTCTCTCTCGGGTGTCTCCTGCCCTGTCTCTCTTGGCTGTCTGGTGTCCTGTCTCATCTCTCTTGGTTGTCTGGTGTCCTGTCTCATCTCTCTTGGCTGTCTGGTGTCCTGTCTCATCTCTCTTGGCTGTCTGGTGTCCTGTCTCATCTCTCTTGGCTGTCTGGTGTCCTGTCTCATCTCTCTTGGCTGTCTGGTGTCCTGTCTCATCTCTCTTGGCTGTCTGGTGTCCTGTCTCATCTCTCTTGGTTGTCTGGTGTCCTGTCTCATCTCTCTTGGCTGTCTTGTGTCCTGTCTCATCTCTCTTGGCTGTCTGGTGTCCTGTCTCTCTCGGTTGTCTGGTGTCCTGTCTCATCTCTCTTGGCTGTCTGGTGTCCTGTCTCATCTCTCTTGGTTGTCTGGTGTCCTGTCTCTCTCGGTTGTCTGGTGTCCTGTCTCATCTCTCTTGGCTGTCTGGTGTCCTGTCTCTCTTGGTTGTCTGGTGTCCTGTCTCATCTCTCTTGGCTGTCTGGTGTCCTGTCTCTCTTGGCTGTCTGGTGTCCTGTCTCATCTCTCTTGGCTGTCTGGTGTCCTGTCTCATCTCTCTTGGCTGTCTGGTGTCCTGTCTCATCTCTCTTGGCTGTCTGGTGTCCTGTCTCATCTCTCTTGGCTGTCTGGTGTCCTGTCTCATCTCTCTTGGCTGTCTGGTGTCCTGTCTCATCTCTCTTGGCTGTCTGGTGTCCTGTCTCATCTCTCTTGGCTGTCTGGTGTCCTGTCTCTCTCGGGTGTCTCCTGCTCTGTCTCTCTTGGCTGTCTTCTGTCCTATCTCCTGTCCTGGGTTTTGCATAACTACTGTGCCTGAGAGCTTTTGCACTTTCCATCCAGCCAGCATCCCCTTTCCTCCTCCTTTCTGTCTATCCAAGCCTTTGTTTCCTACAGAGCAACAAATTAGTGTAGTGTGTATGCAGTGCACACTCTTCAACACCACTCATTCAACACCACTCATTCACCAGGGAACGTCATTTACAGTTATGCTAATTTATGATATACAGTTTGTTAGATTATTGGCAGGATTCTGCTAACTTGAACCCCCCCCCCGGACTGTAAACTCCTGGTTAAGTCTATCTAAATCCAACCTTTCCTAAAGGATTGGTTTGTGACTAGGGGCTTCATATGCTACCTATTCATATGTCCTGTGTGGCTTAAAATTGAAATATATAGGCAGAGGAGTTATTGTTTACAGAGTGAAACATCACCAAACCTTCACTGTAAAGCCAACGAATCCAACATAACATGTAGAAACAGCTTCATAAGTTCTGAGTCTAACATACCACAAAAACAGGGTCGTTGGCTGCTGAGTGTGGCAAGGCATTTGTTCCGTTCAGGAAGGAGTGGGCCAAGTTATGAAGGTTCATGACTTGAGAGTCCAGTGTTCCATCTGCTTTGTCAAACCCTTCCAGTGCATTCCTGGGAAAACCAGAGTGCGGGTGACTTCGGTGAAGATCATCAAAAGTCTCAACATTACCCAGCCATCTTCTCTAAGGTTGGATAAGGATAGGAGAGGGTCTACCACTAATTGACTACGGATTCTTTCTGTCCACCTTTTGTTATAATCTTCTGCAAGGGGAAGGAACCCAGTCAATGCTGCCTGCCAGGTTACATTGTTCTCTTTTGTGCACAGTGTAACTATTTATCTTTATTCTTATTTTCTATACCCTTGAAAGACAAGGACTATGTTTCCTTCAATATGTTATTGCTAGGGCTTTTTCTCTCTCCCCCATACATGACCTGTGTTCAATAAATGAATTCTGAGTCCACATAGATTCTTACATTCATATTTCTCAATGAAATAGACTATCTGCTTGGCTGGAAGACACTTATCCTTCTAAACACACCCCAGCATTTTCCTTATTCTTTTCTTGTTTCCTTCTCTAGTTTCAATACCCTGCCACAGTGATACTTGAAAGGAAGATCACCTTGGAAGCACAGAAGAAAATGTTCATGACCTGTTCTGAGAGTTTCCAACCCAGTGAAGACAGGCTGGGTCCTAACTATGTATGTTCCTAACCAACTCTCAATCGATGCCAGTGATTATGGTCCAAGAATCTTGACCACTCTCAACTCAAGCCTAGAGAGAATGCAGTCTGGCTTAATAGCATTTTTATCACAGGAAGAAACAAATGCATGCTTCTTTTTGAAACAGTCTGAAAATGTTACCCTTTACCTACTTTTTTGTTTGATTCTTTGAAACAGAATCTCATTGGCTGGCCTGCAAATCACTCTTCAGATCAAGTTGGCGTCAGATTCAAGGAGACCTGCCCTGCCTCTACCTCCCAAGTGCTGCACTTAAGGGCATGCATCATCATGCTCAGCCCTCTGCCTACTTTTGGTACTGCTCTAAGGGCCATGCCCACCTCCATCACCAGGTTCCAGCCCTGATACATTCAGCAAAATTTCTGAAATTAAGTTCTGCCTACCCTGCCCCTAGCCTGGTATAACTTAGGCAATTTATGTGTGGGAAGTTGGGCACTTGTAGAGAAAGAGAACGGATCCAGTTTTGGACCCCTTGTGCATCTTGGTCATAACATTATGCACACAGGTATTTGTTACCGCTCTTCTGTGGTGAGAGGAAACTGATGGCTGATCTTCAAGTTTCAAATATTGGGTTATTATGCTGTGTGATACTTTGAGCTAAATCCAAAAAGCTCCCCCGAGAGTCAGACCCCAGTATTAAGATCTGTGACTGATGCGCTTCTAATGTCAGATTTAAGAAAGTAAGAAAAGAATAATAAGAGTTTGAACACTGCTAAAGTATTGATAGTTAATGAGATGCGCGGCTCCCCAGGTAATGCCTGTACGTATGCAGAAATCAGAAATGAGGATGGCATTGAACACATAGAAGCTAATGAAACTATAGTATCAGTAAGAGTATATTTCTCAACACTAGCCCCTCCTTATCCTGTTTTTTAAACCTTCCTTGAATATTTAGGTTTGGAGGTGTCTGCCAATACCTGGATTCTTTTGGTCCCACTAATGGAGTGGTTCTTAACCTGTGAATAATGACTCCTTTGACAGTTCATGAGGAACTGCATGGAAGGGTCGCGGTGTCAGGAAGGGTGGGAAGCACTGTTCTGAGGGGTAGCAGAAGAGACCGTTGCCTACCTGAAACTGAAGGTAGAGTTCTGGAAGAAGGGAGGGCTGTCAAACTTCTGGAGAGACAGGCAATCTTGCACGTTTTTTAAGGTTGGCAATTTCTCATTATTTCTGCCCACTTGGTTTCTTCTCAGCAGACCTTCATAGGTTCCATTACACAATGTAACCCGGCGGTTGTAGTCATCCAAGCTAAGATTTATAAGATTAAAAATAACCTGTCTTAGCTTTGTGGATGGTATCATGAATTTGATCCAAGCAAACTCATAAGGTCATTAGTTACTTTACAAGGTCCAAACTAGGTGTAAAACCATCACCCTTAAAAATAATCATGGACAGAGACATTTCAAAAACATGGCTGCCCTAACAAGAATACAAGAGTAAACGTAATGGTAATTATCATTCCATTCAAAAGACAGTGACAGGTTTACAAGCAAGGTGGTGACAACTGTAATTGTAATTGAGCTTGAAAAAAAAATTAAAGGGTAATATAGTAGCTTCTATTACACAGCCAGTTTGGGAGAGATATCTGCGTTGATCTGGGAAAAGCGTTTAGGACAGCTGGAGACTCCTAGGAAGCCAAAGAAACAGCTCTAATTCTACAAATAAAATGTAGTAATAAAATAGTATGAAAGTCTTAAATACCTTGAATTGATTGTCCTACATTGAATACACACACACAGTTATCAATATTATACCCCGTAATTTATATAATAAAAATAATATTAGTTCCTACGCTTATTTACTTGAATGTATGTGCACATGTGTGGGAAGGTACAAAAACCTGAGGGTCACGTTTCCTTAACTAGAAGCCAGCAAGTGCCGGCAAGCCTCTTCTGCTCCTCCGCCTTGGAGCTGGGCTTACAGACCTGCCTGGGACGCCCAGCTTACCCAGTGTGTGCAGGGATGCAACTCTAGTCTCACAGTTTCTCCTCGAGTACTCAGAACCATCAAACCTTCTCTCTGGGCTATGAGATAATAATTATTAAAAGTGTAAAAACAAAACCCATATTAGGAACTGTGTGAAGACAATTGGAAATGAATAGTTAGGTGGTAAATGCGAAGCTGAGAGGGAAGGTTCACAAGGTACATGGCTGGCAGCCTGGCATCTCAGAGTACTGAAGCTTGGATGGAGGTAGATCTTAAAGACATTCGTGGATAGGTTACAGGGAGTTCGGGGAAAGAGTTGTGAGGAGAAAGGATGAGAACATGCAAAGATGGAGGGTGCCAGGACCCCAACCTCAGCAACAAAGGACTCCCAGGCATCATTTCCCAAAGTGTGTTCCAGTGAGATGGTCTGTGAAATAAGAGTCCCCGAGTCAGACATGTTTGGGTTCCCATAGATGAATAGTAATATATTCATCTTCATCTACGGAGGCTAGAAGATGCTCCAATTTAAAAAAAAAATCACGCTTTGAACTCAGCATTCTTCAGACTTATGCAAACACAGAAACTTCTTCTCACGTCACCTATGAATAGACAAAGGCAAGCTCTGTGCCTGTGGTACTCCGTGGAACTGAGTGGAGTTGTGCTAGGGTATCCAGAACATCCTTCTAGCTGAGGTTCCTGTGGCAGGCCCAGATCCCTCAGAATATACATCCACTCCAGGGCAGGCCCCTCGGAACAACTATGTGCCTAAAACCAGTGCTGGCCAGGGAGCTGGCCCTGATGTTGCTGAATGATGTGGGATAAGAAAACAGAATACAACTTAAAACCTGGGGATTTGGAGAGAAAAAAAAATAAAGGAAGGAATGCAGAGAAACCTCTTGGGAAATCCTTTTCTGAGGCGCAGTTGTTTCCCCTTATCCACAATTTTGTTTCCCATGGTTAGTTCCCTGCACTCAACTCTGGTCTAAAGTATTCCAACAGTGTACTGAGACACTGAAGCATTTTGAAAGAAGAAGAAGAGAGATTATGCTCATATAAGTCTTCTTCAGAACACTTCTAATTGTTCTATTTTATTATAAGTTATCGTAGTTGTTCTCTTCCTTGCCTAATTCATAAACTAAATTTTGTCGTAAGTAGGAAAAGTCAGAGTGCATGCCTTTGGTGCTATCTGAGGTGTCAGGTGCTCCTGGGAATCCTGGAATAGTCCCCCAAAGGCCAGATGGGATTATTGAACTGCACTACACAGAGAAACTAGTCCCTGGACTCTGAGGCACTTATTTCCTCCTGTGGCCTTCAGGGATTGGGAGCTATTGTTGAGCCTCTCACATCCAAGGCCTTGTGTCCCCGACAACTCCTCAGGAACCTGTGACCTAGACCCACCGCCCTACTTCCAGAGATTTCCCTGAAGTGTTGTGTGATGTTCCCACACCCAGGACCTGCCATCTGCCCACACGCCCCTTGCCTTCCCCCACACCAAGCTGGATTCTGTGCCTCTTTTCTGTCTCAGGACCATCAGCTCCATGCTCTCGAGGACTTGTCCTGACTTCCTACTTCGCTTCACACACACAGCTATCACAGAACTTCTCAGACAGCTTGGTAATTTGTTTACCACAGATTGATCTCTTTAAATGCAGAGCAGTTGGGTCTTATTGGTCCTTGCGTTCCCAGCAGCGTTGATTCACCAAGGGCATGCTTGATGCTAAGCAAATGGCAGCCAAATGCTAGGACCGCTCCTGGTTGTGAAACGGTGTTCCTGGTCTCAAAATGATGCCTAACTACATCAAGTCAAAAATATGATTTCCATATATCTGCTTTTTAATTTCAGAGGTTTAATGTTTAAATTCCTGCCTCCCATAGGAAAACTGCCTTCAGAAACATGTAAACATAACTCCATGTTCCACAGAAAGAGGAATATAAAGACACACAGTGTCCATCATCCAGAACTAAGAGAGAGTGGTCTTGAGAGTTACATTGCATTACCTGTCACACACAATCTCCCAGGTAGAGAATCTTGAGTTCTGACTAATCAGGGTTGGGTCATCTTGTCTTGCTGCCCCAAGAAGTTCATCTGTGCACACATCACACTCATCCTTCCCAGTTGCAAAGTTCCAATAGGGCAAAGCAAAGGACTCGTTGCCAATGAGTCTCTAAAAGCAAATGGAGGTCCCATCACTTTATGTTTGTGTCAGATGCTATACAAAGGCATGGAGACAATGACTGCCTTGCTTCTTGGCCAAATTTATAGCAAAACTACGAATATCAATCAGATCGACAAAATATCAATATATAAAAATATATTTGTATATGTTCACATAAATATATGTCTTATATATGCTTTTCTGCACATGTATAAATAAGCACAAATGCAATTGTTCTGCTTTAATACAGAGGAAATCCTACCATTTGCAACAATGTGCAACAATGATCAATGTAAAATGTGAAACAATGAGTCACAATGTAACAATGTGTAACAATGTAGATGAACCTAGAGGACATTGGGCTAAGTGAAATAAACCAGATTCTAAAAAATGTTCCATAATCTCACTCATATGTAACATCATATATATATATATATATATATATATATATATATATATATATCTCAAATGAATAAAAAGTAGAAAGAATTTGAAAGATGAAAATGTCTACAGATTGAATATACATTAGGAGGGCAAAAGTATCCACACTGGGTCATCACGCACAGGTAATTTGTCAAGAGAACATACTTTAGATACTCCACACAGAGGGAAAGGAAAGCTACCTGAAACACTGAGAGTACTGGGTTGTTTTGTTTTGGTTTTTTTCACTAGATATCACTGCAATAAGTGTATCAAACATCATGTTCTCTTTAAATGCAAATCCTTTTCAGATCCTGAGCACACAGCTTTACCAACCTGGAGCTCTCTTTCCAGCCACAACAAATGGTACCTGTGCCAGGTGACAAAGGCAGGCCCTTGGTGAGAGAAATCAATGGCCTTATAGGGACGTCCTGGACCTAAAACAGTTGGGAAATAGAGATCAGAAAACAGAATACTTAAGAAGTTGAACCGTATCAGGGGTATGTCTATGTCCAACAGGTCCACAGTGTCTTAGTTTAAAAACCATGTATCGATTCAAAAAGCAACATTAAGAATAATGATAACAGAGTTTCAAAAGCGGTTAGCACTTTCACATAGTCATCACCTCCATTCCTCAAACATTTGGTTTGTAGCAGAGAGCTGGGACACTTGAGCCAATGTCAGCAGTCAGGTCCTGTTTCAGATTTTAATTTTTACACAACAATGCATTACAATAAAATGCTGTCTAAAGGTGTCAATCCCTAAGACCTAAACGAAATGCATTTTAAAGACTTTCTGACTTGCTCTTTAAGATTATGTAAATTTATAACAGAAGATATTACTTAATAATGTAGCAACTTCAACCACGCTTGGTGCTAATGCAGCCTTTATACGTCCAAAAAGAACTTTCGAGACTGCTGCCTCACCCATCAATCAGCTACAACCACCAGCTGACAAGCATGGTCACTGAGACCAGAAGAGAAAAAAAAATATGCTGGAACCAATTTAGCTGGCCACTGGAACTGCCAATTTCAGGAAAGCGCTTTGGGCAATTTAACGCCCTTCTTGCTGCCTGCGCCATCCGTCTTCTGCCTTTCATAGCAGCTTTTGATGGTTATGCAGAAACTTCAACTCACTTTAGTTCTTTCAAAGTACCTGTAATAACTGCAGAGAGCCGAACGGACATGAATATAAATTTAGTTCCTAGATAGGACCAGAAACTATAGTTTTCCTTTCCTCTTGAGAAGCTATCTTCTCATAAAGCAAAAATTCCTCCGAGTAATGACAGGAAAACGATAAAGGCTTTTAGCCTCATCTGTGGATAAAGGAAGATGGATGCTTCCCCGGGAGGCAGGTTTTAACAACACTCACACTAAAAGCAGGGCTTCTGTCACTGTTGCTGGCCACACAACCTTTCTTTTTAAAAAAAAAAAATGGTTTTTTGACTAAAGAAAAGTTTCAAGTTTTCTACACAAAAACGATGAGAGGGATGCCGAAGGATGTGGACACGTGAAAGAGGGAGGTGCCGAGAGAGAGCTGCGCTAGCCCCTGGGCACTCAATGACTTTGTTCACCCTGACCCAGGGAGGGGACCCAGAAGTCGGGACAGCAGCAGAAATAGCCAAGTGTACAGACTGTTATGAAAAGAATGGACTTAAAGTCTCCTAAAACAAACCAAGGGCTTCTCCTCAATCCGTGGGCAACTGGGGACGAAGCTATAGCTGTATGATGACGTGTCTATCAACTTCCTGTGCCGTGCCCCACCCAGTCCCCACGTTTTTAGGTTCGGAGAGAGTCCTCAATATTTCACAAGCATCATTTCGTTATTATTGTGGAGGCGGGGAACATGCGCGCCACAGAACGTGTTGGGGTCAAAGATCATCTTCGTGGAATCTTAGAAGCCTCCCAGCATTTTGGAATTGTGTTGTCAAGGAAACGTTTAAGCGACGTAGAGTTCTTCTCGTTTAGCCATGTGAATGTTTTTGCCTGTGTTGGATGCTTTAAACAGTGGTGAAATGAGCCGGTGCTCTCGGCCAGCAAGAAGATAAAGACATGTGTCACGTAAGTCTGGACGCCTGAGTTCTATCCATGGGATCCACATCAGAGTGGAAAGAGAGAACAGTGATCACCTGTCCTACAAGGAAGCAACCTCAAGTGAACTTCCAACCGAAAGTCTAATGAGTCTCTGTGAGTTTAAGGGGTCTCTGCATTTCTAGTACAGACACTACAGGACCAGGAAATGCGGCGCTCCTTGGCATATGTTCAGTTAATTCTCTACTTTGAAGAAAAAGCCAGAGCCAGCTTTCAAGCCAAAGCTGATTTTTTTTCCCCCTAGAATCAGAAGGAATTTGCCTCCACTTTGCTCAGGCCTTTGAGGATTAAGTTTCACAGAGAGCTAGGATTAGACTCTAAACCAGGAATATAAACTGGAGAGGTTTAGAGTAACTGCAGGACAGAAAGAAACGGCCTCTTTTGAGCTACAGGCTGTGTTTGGTAACCTCACTTGAGGTTGTTCCCCAGTAAATTAACTTGTATCCAATGACTTCCCATCCCATACCCCTCCCAGTCACAAGCCTCTAATGATACACTTTAAGCTTATGGGGAAAACCCACCTAATAAGGTGTCTCGAACAGAATAATAATGGAGCCACACAAAAAAGTCATACACGCTGCAGTTGGCAATCTGGGGCTGGGTTCCGTTGGGTCCAAGCAGCCCCAGCCAGTGCTGCGTAGTGATCACGTAGTCTGGGTGGATACTCTTCTTCGCCAGATCTAAGGCGCTCAAGAACTGCTCCCTCTCCTGGACACTCAGGGAATGGATATTGCGCCTTAGGATGGGCGCCTTCTTCTGATTACAGTCGGGGCCGGTCCAGCCAAACTTGCAGCCTCCACAATTATAACCAGCGAAGTTTCCTGATTAAAAAAGGGGGGGGGGCAGAGGGAGATAGGAAATGAGTATGAGGTTATATACTTTAGAAGAAAATTCTCAGTTGGGAGAGAAGGAGGAAGAGGAGGAGGAGGGAGACAAGAACAAAGAGGAGGGGGGAGGGGCGGAGAAGGAGGAGGGTTAATCCCCAAACCTCGGCATGTGTCTAGTTTTAGAAATTACGTTTTCAATATGGCAATTAAGGTAAAACAAGGGCACGAGAGCGGCAGCCCCTTGCCTCGTATGATTGTATTGTACGCAAACGGAAGACTACATGAGAACACAGTGATCATCGGAAAATCCAGAGGTGAGGTCTCAGAAGGCAGGAGCCCGGCTAACACCTCATCCTCAGGCTTCCTCCTCCAGCACTAGTAGAAAATCACTTCTGTTCCTTCTGTCCCTGTCTGCAACGATTTGAGCAGTGGCCCTAAGCAAAGGAACTCTTCTGCTCTTGGGCGTCCCAGAGCTATCTCTTCTCAAGTCCTCTGCACGCCCAAGCTGGACTGACCTTGCTAAGCGCTGCAATCTATGCCAGCCTACAGTCTTTAGCCTACAGGGACGGATCCACTGACTTAATGAGCAATGCCAGCACTCAGGAGGCACAAGTGGGTCTCTGTGAGATTGAGGCCAGCCTGGTTTACATAGTGAGTTTCAGGATGAGACAACCAGGGCTACACAGTGTGACCCTGCCTAGAAAATAATAATAATAATAATACAATAACGACAAACAAGCTGACTTGCATAATTTGGGTGGTATCTAACTTTTAAAATGCTGGTTCGTTTCACAAAGGAGACAGCATTAAGACAAAAATCGATGTTGTCTGGCAAACCATCAAAGTGAATTAACTGCTATGATGTGGAGAAGTGCAAATCCTTTAGAATTTTCTGTCTGCAACAAAGCACCTCGGCTTTCCCACACCCAAAGGGCAAGAACTAGTGAGCGAGCTCTCGAATGCCCCCAGGACTGGTGGCTAAGCCTAACTTCTTTCATTGCCTTTGCACTCAGCCTTGTGGGTTTTCTGCTTTGGGTATAACCAACAGCTCATTCCTTAGGTCCTTTTGAGAGGGAAAGTTTAGCTGTTATTCCCACAAGAAGATAATAGCCTTATCTCCAGAAGATTAAAGGGCTGACTCAACGTGGGTAATGCAGAATGGCCAGCTCCTGCTGGACTTCTGCCCCCAGCCCATGGCCTCGAGACTATTACTGGATCTTTCCTGTGCCTGGAGCACTTTTCCTTGTCTTCCAAAATCCCTCCCTGCATGAGCTATGTACCCCTGCTTTTACGTTCAAGCCAGATCATCTCTATACCACGTTTCGGCGGAGCTGGTTGAGAGGTGTGGTACCCAGTGCTTCAGCCACCAGTCTGCATCCCCCACCTGGGACCCAGACATCAGAAAGACCTGAGCTGTGTCCCTCAGCCACTTGGAATCCCATTTATTCCTTACCAGCTTTCTTCTTGTAACTTAAGACTGAAGTTACAATGACTTCCTTTTTCCAAATTAGTATCACTATAAGAAAAACACTGTTTATACAATACACTTGAAATACAGCAGAATAATTTGAAGAACAGGAGGCAATGGGACAAAAAAGAATCCCATTCATTTTATTTATGTATAATCATCAAGGATGCCTGGCTCAGTGGTGAAGCACTCGGTTTGTATGTCCAGCATTAACAGGCCAAAAAGAGAAAGAAAATACCTTCTACTTACTGGGGTAGCTTTTACACAAATAGCTTTTTTTTTTTTTTTGAGAAATGATGGAATAAAATTTTATGTGTGAAGAATATTTACTACTCATTGAGCACTCAGTTAAACTTGCAGCTGTTTTTAAAGTCTCTGCTCAGAAGGCACATAGTCATCTCTCTTCGGAGGGAAAGAACCCAAGATCAGTGAGAAGTGGGTTGCTCGAAGTGATAGACAGAGGCATGTACACAAGCAAAGGATGAGAGTGCTTCTCTCTCTCTCTCTCTCTCTCTGTGTGTGTGTGTGTGTCTCTCTGAGTCTCTCTGTCTCTCTGTCTCTCTGTCTCTGTGTGTGTGTGTGTGTGTCTGTGTCTCTCTCTGTGTCTCTCTGTCTCTCTCTCTGTTTCTCTGTCTCTCTGTGTGTGTGTCTGTGTCTCTCTCTGTGTCTCTCTGTCTCTCTCTGTCTCTCTGTCTCTCTCTCTCTCTCTTTCTGTGCGTGTGTGTGTGTGTCTGTGTCTCTCTCTGTGTGTCTCTCTGTGTCTCTCTGTCTCTCTGTGTCTCTCTCTCTCTGTCTCTCTGTCTCTCTCTGTCTCTCTCTCTCTCTCTCTCTCTCTCTCTCTCTCTCTCTGTGCGCACGTGTGTGTGTGTGTGTGTGTGTGTGTGTGTGTGTTCATACACGTCTTTGTGGGTTTGTGTGCCTATGTGCATGCCAGAAGTCATCAAGCATCTTCTCTCTCTCTCCATTTTATTTTTGAAAAAGTCTCACTGAGTCTGGACTCACCGATTCAGCTAGACTGTCTGTCTGGCCCACAAGCTCCAGGAACCAACCCATCTCTGCCTTTGCAGCACTGGAATTCCAAGCGCTCATGGAGAGCTGGGGAGACAATTCATAGGTCAAGATCACTGCTGCTCTTGCAGAGGACCTGGGCTCAATTCCTAGCAGCTCACAACTGTAGGGGATCTCTTCTGCCGCCCCCCCCCCATCTACACAATACACATACAAGCAAACGCTCATAGACACAAAATAAAAACAAATAACTGTTTTTAGATAATAAAGGGTTTTTGTTTTGTTTTTTTATTGTTTGTTTGTTTCCAGGAAAGACCAGAGGGAAATGGAAGGCAGTTAGCTGGGTTGTCTGAAGCGACTGTCTAGCTCATCAGGGTTCATAAGGTTTGCTCGACCTTAATGACCTTCATTTACAATGACCCAAGTGATAGGCACCAGGGTCAAAACTTGAAAGTTTTAACACTTTAAAGTTGATAGTTGGCTTTATGTTATCCTAAAACATTCTCTTCTGTAGAGTCAATAAAGTCATAAAACAAGGTCAATAGATTCTGTTTCTCTCACTAATACTACCTACAGATATGAAAATCATTAAAAAGTAATAAAATAATAGTAAAGGTCTTGGTTTTTTTTGTTTTGGTTTTGTTTTGTTTTGTTTTTAGTACACAATGAGCCTGGGGCTCTGCCTGACTTGCTGGGGCCTCCTGGTTGCATGGCAAATGTTTTACCAGCTGAGACATCTCCTCAACCCTCTCTACTTAGTTTTTCTATGGAATAAAAATATTTTTAAATAGTAAGAAATAGCACACTTACATTTTCTAGCAGTGACCTTAATACACTCTTACGTTAAAAGTCAAGAAGTATTTCTGACTCTTGGGTCCCTGATGTAGAACTTGAGATCTTCACAGCTTCTGATAATCTCTACACAACACTGCTCGTTGTGAGTCTTCTGGTTGGTGGACACACTTCCATCAATAACTTGCTTCCTCCTTTATCTATACAGTAAATAACTCACTGAGCATCTATAACCTAATTACAGTCGAAACTAAACAGGGGGATTTCAAATTGAGAAGGTTCATACATGGAAGGGGAAGGAAATCTTTGTACTCTTGACTTAATTGTTACCTGAACTTAAAATTGTTTTTAAAAATACTCTTTCCTGTGGAGAGCAGAAGGGAAAAGTTGGGGTCTCCAGAAAGTGAGGTACATAAGGTTAAATTGCATTATTCACAAGTATAAAGTTGCCAAAGAATAGATAAAAGATGTTCTATTCTAAAAAAAAGTAGTCTTAAAATGAATTTCAATATGCTTTCCTCTGTTCTCACAGCTTTTTATATTTTTAGACAAGTTGTCACTGCTGGTGGCTTTGAACTCAACCTCTCTGAGCTTACCATGTCAAAATAAGAGTTCTGTTTTACAGAGTTCTTATGAAAACTAAGTGTGCTCTTATAGAGCCCAGAGAATGGTGTCGGGGCACAACAACCTCCACGCCAAGTGCTGCTGTTGAAAGTCTTAGGAAACTCTGCTTTTCGAGTGGCAGGGCAATGACTTGTCCTCAGCTACTGCTACTGCGAACCCTTGAACATCATGCCCTTCGCCCCCTCTCTACACGTCACGGGCTCAACACACTTAATATAGATAAATGTCAGGTGAGGGAGGGAGGGAGGAAAGACTGGACACTGGAGGAAGGAGGTATGTATTAGAGACTGGGATGCGGACACAGATAAGGCACCGCTGGGCAGTAGAGGGGGCGGGGCACGTGAGACAGCAACACGCCTGGAGCTTCAGGAAAAGTAGAAACAGAAAGAAACAAAGTGTTGTGGGATGTCAAAAGGCAAAACAAAACACTCCTGGCTCTGGAGAAGACCCACACTGCTTCACAACACTGATGAACACAGAAGTGGAATGAAAACACACCACACACACACACACACACACACACACACACACACACACACACACACCTACTCGCCAGAAAATACTCGCTACTTATCATTTGCCATCTAGAAGTTTATTCAGTTAAAAAATTCCTTTTCTACATAAACACGAGGTCCCTCCTACTTTTAGCTTACAGACCCGGCCTAAACAATGTATCAAAATATTGAAAACACCTAGCAAAATGCAACATGCTCTGTGTCTCTTTCAATTTCGCAGTTGTATCTTGCACCAGCTTAATGAGTTAGCCTTCACTTTCGTGCATTGGTAGTAAGAAATACAAGTGGACACATTTTAAAAGATTGTTTGTTGCTGTTAGTGGGAAATGGGGAAAGGGGGGATGGGATGATTCCAATCTACCTCACGTTGAGTGAAATCGTCCTTGAGCAAATATTAAACTTAAAAAGTCAAGATCCTCTCCTGACTTAAAACCAGGATGGGGAGAAAGAAAGCATCTACATACAAGCCCCTACATGCGCTGCATGGCTTAAACTCAAAACGCTATTAGACTAACTAAGTTTAACGACCACCGATTAGTGAGTTTACAAGGAACTCTAAATAGCCTATTCCTTTTAATTAGAGATTCTATTATTTTAATAACAATACTTTATGCTCACATAGGCTCTTTCATCTGCAGAGCTCAAAAAGATTTTACAAGTGTGGTTTCATCATTATCCCCATCTCAGAGATTGGAAAATGAGGCACTTAGTCACTTGTACAAACAAGAAGTTCTCAGCCAACTGTTCAAAAACTATTTAGTGCCCAAGGATTTCAAAAAGCCCAAAGATACAGCTGCAAGTGGCATCTGCTCATAAATGCTAACTGTCAGGTGAGCCTCAGAACGAAATGGCCAATGCCAAAATCTCCAGAAGCATGGCTCTTTCTGATAAATACACTCAGCATTTGTTTCTTAATTTATGCCAACCGCTTATAGAGAAATCCTCTATAGAGTTGAAACACCAAATTTGCTTATTTTAGTTTAGTTTTTTAGTTTTCCTTTATGAGACTAAAGCTTCTCTCACCAGCCTGTAGTAGACCATGGAGTTATTATGTTCTCAAGGAATCAGCAAATGCAGAGGTCACCAGCATCCTGCTGGCCAAACACTAATTTCCGTCTCTGCCTTAGAAACTTCGGGCTGGCCAGGAGAGTCCCAGGGGCTCTTTTTGCAAATGCTTTAGACAGCTCCCAGAGCCAAGGGCCTTTAGGATGCTCAGAGTCAGGTATAAATTGCATATTGTACATGAGAACTATAAAGACACTACTCGAGGAAGGGTCTTTGAAAGGAGAAATAGAAGAACGTGTGTTTGTCTTTGAAACAATTGGCACATCCTCAAATAAGGACAACTATGTACACAAAGCAACTTTCCATTGCAAGTCTCTAAGACTTGTGGCTCAAGACTTGGGGGAAGGGGGAGAGGAGGCTAAGGGTGTAGCTCAGTGGTAGAGTGTCTGCTTAATGTGTGTAAGCCCTGGGTTCAAGCCCCAGAACTAAAAATCTGTTAAGTGGAATAAGGAGGAGGAAGAGGTAACGGGATCATCACCTACCTCTACAACCTACGGATGAACCTGAAAGACACTGTGCTCAGTGAAATAAGTCCCCACTGTACAGAAATGTCTGGTTCCTCCTCAATGAGGCATCTAAAGTGGTCAGCTAACCAGAGAGGATGAGAACACTATGGTTACCAGGAAGGACGGCAGAGGAGGAAAGGTAGAGGTTCCACTGAATGAGTATGGAGTCACAGTGACAGACTCTATAGCATGGTGTTGTACACTTACGACTGTGCTACCAAGCTAAAGCTCGTGTAAAGTACTCTTGAAGAAGCAAAAAAGCAAGGACACAAGAAAGCTCGCTGAGGGTAGTGGACATGTCCATTTCCTTGATTGTTGTGAGAGGACCAGGACTGTGAGACTATGCATTTATACAAACTTACTATTGTATGTATTGATTGTGCATAAATTTTGTTTGGAAATCATACTTCTTAAAGCTAGATAAAAGGAGTAATCTGTCAAACTAAGTATTATAAACAGCACATATTAAGCAGCACATGTATTAACACGCATGTATATGCAGTGCAGAATGAACAGGGTCCCGAGTGAGTCAGAGGCAAATTGTAGAAAGGAGGTGACCCACAGGCAGGAGGATGGACCCTCGAGGGTAGGCACGACTGATTGGTGACTGGAGATACAGATTGTGCCTTGAGGAGGGAAGCCCTGCTTCAAGGAATTGGCCTCTGGAAATGTGATGTTTTGTATCTGAAACTTGTGGATCATCCCACTCGTGACCCGTTCCCTATTTCATCCCTAAAGTAGGTCCCTTTGACACACTTCTGTCCCTTCTTGAGGAATAGTGAAAATACTTCCTCAACAAAGAGATTTAGCAAATACGCCTTCTAGTCTGCTATGTCCTTCGGTTCCCACTTCCACTTCTTAAAAGCAAATGTGCTTTCACTCTCCGAGGAGAACTGTAAAGAGGAGGTAGGGTGAATGTACTGTTACATCTGACCTGCTAAAGCATCTGCCCCAGGACTCTAAAACACGGATGCTCAACTTTTGAAAAGCACAGCATTTTGCCATCTATTGACCTGGAAATAATTTCCATAGATGGCTTTGGAGGTTTAAGACAAAGGTTACCCATGTCAGTGTGACTCCCAATACCACAAGTGTGGAGTCCAATGCTCTCCCCCAACGGGGCTGGAAGCCTATGAGCGATGGCTAGTGAAGCAAATGCTTTAATGCCTCAGAAAAAAAGAAATGGATAATCCATATTCAACCCACTATCATAACTTCTGTCACAATATCTAAAGCAGAACTAGATCGTATAATTCCTTTAAATCATATAATTTATCATTCCAAGGGCTGGAATGTAGTTCAATGCTGAAACACTTGCTTGGCATGCACAATGTTCTGGGTTCGGTCTCTCAGTACCTCTAACATAATAGTAACTATTGTATAACAAAATGATAAGGGCAGAACTTTTGGACTTCTCAGGCCTCCTCTCCGGGATAGCATTTCTGACCCTGACATAGCTGGAGGGTCCACACCCTCCTGTGTTCCTGCAGCACGTGGGAAAGCAGAAATAACGGCTGTCCGCCGAGGAACCACGTCGGAGGGTTTTGTTGCAGCTACTGCAGCAGGATTTTTATTTTTTCAGATGACCTGCCAGACTCTGAGGGTTTATTACAGTTGCACACGGTTTCCAGAAGAAGTGGGATAAAAGAAGAGGGCTTAAGAACCCCAGAAAAGCAGAGAAAATGGAGATTTCACAGAAATCAGTATTGGGAGAGAGACCCTGGTTGTAAAGGAAGGACAGTGAGCAGGTCTGACTTTGCCCGATTGGAATTCAGACAATGATACAAAGAACATGTACTGGTCCCTAATAACACCTCTCTGAGGAAGGTTCTTTGGTCCATCTCCCCACCTCTGGCAAAGTTACGGTCCAGTCCTGGCTTGAACAAGACAGATGGGTCCTGTTTGAGGTCTATTCAGACCCTGAGAAATGCTGAGAGCAGCTCTGTAGCACCTGCCTCCTCTGCGCCTGCCCGATGCCAAGCCGCACCCAACTCCTCAGCAAGTGAGAACCCATTGCAGGAGAGGCCCCGATCCATCTTGAAAGGACTTGTTCTAGTTTCAAAGCCGTCTCCCCATCTCTGTAGCTTCCCCTCCCAACAAACAAGCCAAAGGTATGTTGGCATGTGTCCAGAAATTCAGGCGTGGCCCACGCAATGTTGATTTAGTTTTCATAAGTACACGTACGGGGTGTGAAAACTGTAAGCAGTCTATCGGCTTATTGAGTGAATAGACTTGCCACCAGAGGCAACTAGCCTAACAGTTTGTCACCAGGGTCGTCTCTCCTCAGAAGGGATCCCTTCCCTCCCTAGGATTCTCCACCAAGGTTAAATGCAGAGTGATATCTAGATCTGCCCAAGGGCCCTCACCTGTGCATTTGCATGTCCGGTTGAAGAATTTTCTTGGCCACTGCTCGCGGTCATCCTGGTTTCGAAGGATATAAGGGCCACTCCAGGGCCTGGTGTCTGTCTGCACCTCTGCGCACTGCCCCCGGCCCTCTAGGAATCCACAGATGTTGGTTGCCTCAGGGCCCAGAGGCGGGCAGCATTCTTTGTTCAGCACGCCATCCAAGGTCATGCAGACGCGAGGAAACTGAGCCTGAGCTCCGAGCAGGATTCCGCAGCCCAGGCAACCCAGCAGAAGCCCCCATCGCATGAGGCCCATGCCTTCTTAATTGGGAGGCCGGGGCGGCTTCCCACCTGTCTGACTTTCCTCGTCTTCCACTCCTGAGTGCCAGAGCCTTCACTCACTCACTCACTCACTCACTCACTCACTCACTCAAATCTCTCCTTTTTTTTTCTTGTTTAGTTCTAGCCCTTTCCTCTCCTCTCAAAATTCCCACCTAAATCACAGAGCCTACACGTGTGCACATGTGTCCACGCACATGCAATTTTATGTGACTCAAACAACTAACACAAATTTAATTTCATCAGAAGTTCCCCTAACATTGATTTAATGAGGGGAGCGCTTCTCGCCAGTCTTCCTTGTTAAATCAGGCTCCGTCTAATTGAGTTAATTTACACAGTGCTCCATCCACACTGCTTATTATGCTGCCGTTTCTAAGCCTCCTCCTTCTCTCCCTAGCCCTTGACCTTAATTGCCTTGAACTCAGTTCAAAAGCCAAGCACCGTGTTGCCTTTATTCTCTCTGGCTCCCCAAGCCACGGGCCCTGGTGGGGCATGGGGGAAGGGCTGGGAGAAACCATCATTAAGGGGATTATAACTAGAGAAATCCTCTTTGTTAGCACATGACCCTAAGTGCACAATGAAGCTGATAAAGTGTCTGGCTTTGTGTCAGGAGGGCAAAATCAGCCTCTTTATTGGGCTCATGTGTCCCAGCCAAGCTTGTGACCTCAGACTTCCCAGTGCGTCAATAGATACAGGGAGCATTCCATCAAAGGCCCTTTACAGACCTGTGCATTGCTAAGTACTTCTCCCTCATGACTGCTGGCTGACATGGGTGAGAGACCGCCACAGGAGATCATGCACACACACACCCCATAAAGAAACGTTTATTTAAAGCCAGTGTACAAGGAACTGCTTTGTTGCACAATTAGGAATCTTCTTGCTTCCAAATAATATCCCCCCCCTCCACTTCTCTTGTTCAGCACATCCGAGAAGCAGATTTCTTTTTAATTTGCGTGGATGAGTATGCTACCAATTATTCACAATTGTCATTTCTCTGTAAGGAAGGCAAGGGGGCAAGGTGGAGTGGGACTTGCAAGGAAATCTTTTGATTGCATTGAAGTTTGGCATAATCCAGCTTTAATTTAGGAAGGGGTACCTATGTGCTTCCTCTGGGGTACCATGGGGTGTGCGATGGACAGTGGCAGTCATCTGCCAGAGCATTTGTTCCTTCCTGGTGCAAACATGACTGGCTCAGTGTCCTGAGATCGATACACGTTGCTGACCTAAACTTGCTCCAGGTAGAGTCTACGAGTACCCTGTATGAGCATGTGACGTGTCTTGTTAAGTTTGAAGGAATTCTTAAGGTTGAGAAAAGTACACGGTATCCGGGTGTGTACTCCTGTCAGCTAAAGACCTGTGACTTTAATCCCAGCATTCAGGAAACAGAGGCAGAGGAGGATATTCGTGTGTTGGAGACCAGCCCAGTCTACATCATGAGTCTCAGGACAGCCATGGCAATGTAGAGAGACCCCACCTTAAAAAGAAAGAAAGAGCACTGAAGTATCCACATTTTGGTCTTCCTTCTTCTTAGGCTTCATATGGTCTGTGAATTGTATCTTGGGTATTCTGAACTTTTGGGCTACTATCCACTTATCAGTGAGTACATACCGTGGGTGTCGCTTTGTGACAGAGTCACCTCACTCAGGATGATTTTCTCAAGTTCCAACCATTTGCCTGAGAATTTCATGAAATCTTTGCTTTTAACAGCTGAGTAGTATTTCACTGTGTAATACTGGGTTTACATCAATCAGGGTTATGGTTGTTTCTAGTTTCTGTCTATTATAAACATGACTGCTATGAACATAGTGGAGCATATATCCTTATTACATGTTGGAGCATCTTCTGGGTATATGCCCCAACTGGGCATCCATCTCATATACAGCCACCAAACCCAGATGTTATGGTGGATGCCAGGAAATGCTTGCTAATGGAAGCCTGATATGGCTGTCTCCTGAGAGGCTCTGCCAGAGCCTGACAAATACAGAGGCAGAAGTTTGCAGCCAACCATTGGACTAAGCATGGGGTCCCGGATGGAGGAGTTGGAGAAGGGACTGAAGGAACTGAGGGGGTTTGCAGCCCCATGGAGGGAGCAACAGTGTCAACAGGCCAGACCCCCCGGAGCTCCTGAGGACTGGACCACCAACCAAAGAGCACACATGGAGTGACCCATGGTTCCAGTTGCATATGTGGCAGAGGATGACCTTGTTGGACATGAGTGGGAGGAGACGCCCTTGGGCCTGAGGGTGTTCGATACCCCAGTGTAGGGGAATGCCAGGGTGGGAGGACAGGAGTGGTTGGGTGGGTGGAGGAGCACCCTCATAGAGGCAGGGGGAGGGGGGAAAGGATTAGGGTTCCTGAAAGGGAAAAACATTTGAAATGTAAATAAAGAAAATATCCAATTTTTTAAAAAAAGAAAAGAAAAAGGAAGGAAGAAAGAAAAAGAAAAGAAAAGGAAGGAAGGAAGGAAGGTACACAGGTGCGCCTCCATGTGCCCTGCCCCCAGTCTTTGAGCGGGAATTTCAAACCTTGATTCTAGCCACTACTTTCCACCTAGGGTGGAGCTCTAGCCCATTGTTCTTCAAGGACCTGCAGTTTCCTGAGAGACACTAGCCACCTGCTGAGCAACTACCAGTTCTGCCTACTAGTTTCCAGCCTTTGGGGGAAGGGTCCTCCCCCCCCATATATTTGGAGACCCCCGTCCCCCATTACACTTTGAGCTTTGATCAGAAATCTTGTCTTGGCTCATTATTTCTCTTGCCCTCCTGTCCTTTTATTTCAGCCCCAGCTCTCCTTCCAAGTGACCTGGGTTCCCGTAGTCAGAGGCGGCTACACCTACCTACATGTGTGCTCTGTGCTACCCCTGTGATATTAAGCTAACCCAATATCAGTTTGTACCTCTGGGTTTTGGACATTGAATCGAACTCTTGATGACATGTTCAGGGCATCAGCAATGTAAGCGTGTGCGTGTACATGTATGTGTGCGTGCAGCTGGGTGCACTTACAGTATGTGTGTTTTAGAAAGCACACATGTGCACATGTTCGTATATGCATGTGCAGGTGGATGCCAAAGATCAACATAAACTGTTTACACACTCACTTCCCACTTTGTTTTTTTGAGACAGAGTCTCCCACTGAACCATTGGGTAGTGGCTGACCAGCAAGTTCCAGGGATTTACCTCCCCAGCACAGGGACTACAGGGGTGTGCCACCATTCCTGGCTTCCTATGTTGGTACTGGGGATCTGAAGTCAGGTCCCCACGCTTACACAGCAAGCGTGTTTCTGACTGAGCCATCTCCCCAGACTCACACCAGCGTTTTATAGACTCTCTTCCAGGTTCTACTGTACAACGAAAGTCGCAAGGCACAGCATGAGAATGAGGTACAGCTGCGGATGATGCTTGCAGTACTGTCAGCTAAGGAACCAGGTGTGTTCCTTTCTTAGGCTTGACTCTGCTAGGATCATAATACCTAACAGTTGTAAAGACGTAAAGGCCTTTCGGAGCCCGTTCATTGTCTCTCTACTGACTTCTGCTTCATGCCACCATTGTGAAGCCTGGTGTTCTACGCAGTGGTGAAGTTCAGATGTCACCATCGAATTTCTAGGAGCCTGAAATTGAAGGACTTTGAACATTTCTCACATCAGACTGACCTGTCTCCTTTTCACTGTAGCATGTACCATGCAACCCAGGTCATCTGAGGCTTTCCATGAAGTTCTCACCTCACCCCAGGATTCCTTCTCTGGTCCTGCTCTGAACCGCAAATCTCTGACTCATAGCCAACCTCCTCCCAGAAGGGGTCAGACCCTTCAGGCAGAATTCTGCTGTCTCTTCACTCTTGTCCTCTGCTCCGAGGACTGAACACCACCAGAGTCCTTGAATCTTTGGTTTCTCTTCCTTCCTTCCCCTGCGATGTTTTCTTAAGCACTTAGAGTAAAATCAAACGCGTCGTTCCACGTGCTACCCAGAGCGGTGAGTAGATCCCAGCCCGTGTGCTTCTGACCTACATTAAGGTGCATAGAGTAAGGACAGGATGTAGGATCTAGCATTCAGAAACTTGGCATTGCCATACATTCTCACATGATCGGTCAGGCGCAAGCCTCGAGGGTCATTCGCACTGACACCTCGCACACATTTAGATCATACATTGGCCTTAAAACTGTTTTTCAAGACTTCTGTACCATTGTGTTTGGGAAGAGCTGGATGAGAAAGGTCTTGCTGGACCATCCACTGCCTGCCTCTCTGTCTTCCTTTGCTGGACAGAGTACTGCAGTCACTGCTACCCAGACAGACCTAGCCATGGACATTCTCAGTCATGGTGCTGCTGTTTCTTCTGCCTGAGATATCCTCTCCTGGCTTCCTGTCACTGGAGTGTCACCTGCTGTCCTTTGCCATTCATTTTGGTGTCCTCAACCAGGACACCTTCCTATCACAGCGCAAGGCTCGTTTTCTTCATAGTCCTTCTAGTTGCTGATTGTTATCCCAAGGTTACAGGAGAGAGAGAGGAGCCTAGGACCTCAGACAACAGGGCAGCGGAAGAACGGTGTCTCCCTGACCCCAAGGTCCCAGTCTTCGCAATGAGCTATGTTATTACATTTATCTTCTCTCAGGAATTCATTGCAATACTTCAAAATAAGGAAAAGAAGAAAAGTTATTTCTTTTTATGGTTTTTTTTTATGTATGTGCATGTGAGTCTATGTGAATGTATATGCACTGTTTCTCGGAGACCAGAAGAGAGCATTAGATCCCCTGAGACAGGGGTTACAGGAAGTTGTGAGTCATCATGTTGATACTGGGAACGGAACCTAGGTCCTCTGTAAGAGGAGCACGTGATCTTAACCACCAGACCATCTTTTCAGCCCCGTGGAAATTTAGATTTCTTAACGTCCTACTCTATACCAGGTACTGACCTAAGCTTGCTTCTTTACCCATTGTCATCTCATTTAAACCACAAAAAGGGGCTAGGGATGCAGTTCAGTTAGTAGAGATCTTGCCTGGCATGTGTGCAGCCTTGGGTTCAATCCCGACACCTCAGAACGCAGGCATGCATGGAGGTACACATCACACAGCACTTGCGGTGTGGAGGTAACAGAACTCAGGGTCATCCTTAGCTACATAGGAAATCAAGCCAGCCTGAGCTACCTGAGGCCCTGTCTCTAAAGGAACTAACAAATCCAAAGGAACTTCTTGAAATTCAGGTGTGTTCTAGTAGAAACTACTTTCACATTGCTACGCAATGGAGGCAGTGCATTGCAATTGAGAATAAGGGATCTTTGCCTGTTGTAAAGATGCATGCCGATAGGATTTTATGAAGGATGCAGAGGCAGGGGGATCACAAGTTTGAGAATAAGGGATCCAGTCCCTCCAGCTTGTCAGAAACTGGATTACTCTCGGTGCCAAGGTGTCAGCCTACATTAAAGTCTGTTATAATGAAGTGTCATGTGGCCCTGAGATTCATGAAATCATCTAATACGCTTCTTACTGGGGGGAATTTCTCTGCCAGCCTAGTAGCCAGAAAAACTGCTACCTCGGGGCTCCAGCCTGTCCTGGACCTGCCAGCCTTGTGACTCTTCCGAGCTTCCATCTGTCGTTCTGAGCTTCTTATTTTGTCATTCTGTACATTTGTGTATTGTGGGATCAGTCTCGGAGTCTTTGGGAAGTGATGCAGAAAGATACGATGTATATACGCTCACATAGATTTCTGTATAAATCTGGCTGTGAACCCACGGCCCTTGCGTGACTTGTCAG